>VZTE01001628.1:829668-909074 GCA_013397775.1 Eulacestoma nigropectus | reverse complement strand
CCGCCGGGCCCCCGCCGCCATCACTTCCGCCCGCCGCCCTCACGTGGGGCGCCGTCCGCACGCGGTGGCGGCCCCGCGGGAACGGCGCCGCCGCAGGATGGTTCCGCGGCGCGGGCCGGCCGGCACGAAAATGCTCCTGGGATCATGGAATCATCAGGATTGGGAGAGGCTTCCAAGATCGTCCGGTCCAGCCACCAATCCCGCACTTTAGCCACTAAACCGTATCACCCAGCGTCAGATCCAGATACCCCTTGAACATCTCCAGGGACGGTGACTCCACCACGTCCCTGGGCAACCTATTCCAATGCCTGACCACGCTGACAGTGAAAATAATTTTTTTCTAATATCTAATCTGAATATCTATCTAACCCTGTCTCAGCTTAAGGCCGTTACCTCGGCTCCTCTCACTGCAGGCACGGCAGAAGAGACCAGCCCCCACCTCACTGCACCCTCCTTTCAGGCAGGTGTAGAGAGTGGTGAGGTCTCCCCTGAGCCTGCTCTTCTCCAGGCTAAACAAACCCATCTCCCTCAGCCACTCCTCATAAGATGTATTTCCTAAGCCTTTCAGGAGCCTTGTTACCCTTCTCTGGACACACTTCAGTATCAACGTGTTTTTTTTAAAGAGAGGTTAAGCTGATGGGCCTGTAATTCTCCCAATACTGGAGTATTGGAATAGGTTACAAGTGATGATTAGTAACACTCTAAATGAGGTGTGTGAGCAGCATATAATCCAGTTTTTACACATATGAACATACAGTTATATAAATCTTCATGCATTTTTATACACAGCTGTTTCTCTGGGAAGACGTCAGTAAGATCCAGCAATGTTCCCTATTTGCCATGTGGTTGTTAATTATTTCCACCCAAAAGCTGTGCTCGCCTTCTTGCAGAGGGCAGCCAACCTTGGTGAGAAGCAGTGTTTCCAGCTGTTGTCCCTAAGACCTGGCAGACAAAGGAGTCTGTGAGTCTTCCCTACCTGTGTAGGGACCCCAAACCCCCCTGATGCTGCCAGGGCTGGATCCAGCCTGTCCCTGGAACAGCAGCCACTGCTGAATAAGGGTTTGAGCCCAGCCTGGGAACCAGCTCGGGCTCGTCTCAGCTCCTCTGACACCTTCACAGAGGAACAGCAGGCTGTGTGACTCAGCCCCTTTATTTCTTCTCCTCCTTTTCGTACCTTCTGTCTTTCCATTCCAGTACCGGAAGGGAGCCTGCGAGAAAAGTGGAGAGGGACTGTTTGCAAGAGCAGGTAGTGACAGGACAAAGGGAATGGCTCCAGACTGAGAGTAGGTTTAGATTGGATATTAGGAAGAAATTCTTTACTGTGAAGGTGTTGAGGGACTGGAACAGGTTGCCCAGAGAAGATGTGGATGCCCCATCCTTGACAGTATTCAAGGCCAGGTTGGATGGAGCTCTGAGCAGCCTGGTCTAGTGGAAGGTGTCCCTGCCCATGGCAGGGGGATTGGAACTAGGAGGATCTTTAAGGTCCCTTCCAACCAAAACCATTCTGCAATTCCATGATTCCTTGTCTAAACTGCTCAGCAGCAAAACTGCACATGGCCAAAAGCTGCTCTGTTTCCCCTCTCCCTCCCCAGCCCCCACTTGGTGGCTGTAATTTCATAATGCTCTCGATCCAGTAGACTTTTCAACTGTGCTATTCGCTCCTTCCTAATACAATAGGTTGTGTAATACCAGCAGTGCATCAGACATCTCGAGAAAGGAGCTCGAGTTACTATGGAAACACAAAACGCCTTTATTTAAAATTCAGGGAAAGTTGCCAGCAGACTGCAATGAGCGTACCTCAGGTTTCAGCCTTAGCCAAACAACTGGTCTGTTTAATGGCTGTATCTGCAGTGGAAGTGTTTTGAAGCGTGAAGGTGGCTCTGTGTCTTCCCCACCACCCACAGCCATAGTCTACGATGGGCAGATTGACTGCTGAGTTGAGAAACAGGCTGAATCTTTAGAAAAACACGGATCGCATTTTGAGCTGAAGTAAACAGTACACAGTTTCAGAGGCATCGCTGCCTTTGGAAGAGTTTGATATAGGAAAAGAGGGCCTGATAAACTAATTTTTTAACCTGTTCAGGGAAGTCTGATGCTCATGTAGTAAATGTGCTTTCATTTAGATGGCTGGGACAGTCTTTGGGACCTTCAAGCCCAGTCTTGGAGTTTCCTCAAAGCCAGGAACACCAAAACAAAGAAACAGGAACTTGTGAGCCACAGGCTCTTGGTGCTGCAGGAGGTAAAGGTTACTTCTTCCAGATGAGTCCATTCTTCCCCTAGAAAACAATAATGAGGGATTAAGTAAGCAAAGCTCCTGGATGAATTATTAAGAAAAGAGTCCTGAGAGTTTCTGTGTTAACATTTAGATTTTTTTCGGTTTTGTTTCGATTTTTTTTAATGTATTTGTCTGCACACCAGTATCAAAAGCAATACTGTTAACCACAGTTTTTAATAAAGAGGAAAGGCAGCTAAAAATGTATATAAAAGTTGATTTTAAGGAAATTATTAAATGGTTGCCATGAGCATAATTGCTTTTCAGCTTGCTAATCTTCCAGAAGGGCTGAAGATGTGTTTCATCTTCAAGAGAGCTCTCACTGGATTATCAGCAGAGTCTGAGCTTTAGTGGCAGCAGGCTGCTCCCTGCACTGCTAACTGTGTCCTTCCTGGGCCAGTCCTTTTCAAGTTAATGGAGTTGAGCTCTCTCATCTAGTGTGCTTTTTAAAAATAACATACACCATGCTTTAATAACAAGATTTGTTTGAGAGTTGTAAGTATACACTGGCCTCTCTAAGTTAAACCTTGCACTTTGCTGTCAGTGTGCTGTGTTGAATTAGGGGTTTTACAGTTTTGTGGTTGCTCTCATGTTTGTCTCCATTATCAATACTCACACACCAAGGGCCCCAGACAGCTGCTGGCAGTGCCTTTGATCATTCAAAGGCTCTGCCTCTGAGGCTCTGGGGAGGAGGGAGCTCTGGTTTCCCCCTGGCCATGGAGGAGTGAGCCATGGGGTGCATCCCCTTGGGCTACTGGGGCACAGCCTGAGCCGGGCTTTTGGGAACAAGAATCGAGGCTGTGCAACAAAGACACAGCACAGGCTGTGCATCTCTAGGCATTGGGCAGGGCAGCTGCTCCAGGGGTGCATCTTTCCTGCTCAGTCATCTTACAAAAATAGCTTATAAAGAGCTTTGTATTTCCAGGCACTCTACGTGCAGAGTGAGCTCCTGCATTTCCTTTCCTGTTGCAGGAGCCTTCCCAAAGCCACATGGTCTCTGTAGCCAGCAGTGCACTAAGCTGTGCCTCTGCTCCTCCTTGCTGTGCTGCACTGATTCACATGTGAATATGAGTCTTTTAAAAGCTTTTCTCTGCAAAGTACCTTCATGCGTTGTGGTAATTACACTGGACTCTGCTGTGCTGTGTCAAACAGCTGGTGTAGGGCTCATTCACACGCTGCAGCTGAAAGGGCCTTCGCTGTCACGGGGCGGATGTTCCTCAGGGCAGGTAGGGATAGATGCTATTTACTATAATTTAAATCATCCACATGATGATTATTTTTTCCTAATGCAAATTACCGTCTTTTTATGTCAGTTCAGCCTATTCACATTCAGAACTTGCCTGGCTTCCCTTTGTTTTCCCAGCTGAGAAAATCTTTTCATTATCAACAACAATATAAAAGAAAAATCTGAGGGGATTATGTAAATAAGTGATTGAATCAGCACTTCTGCTCTTATTGCCAACACGAAAGTGGTGTGACATTTGCACAGAAGAAAAAAAAAGTAAATGCAGATTCTTTTTTTGTCTATTCTCTACGTTCAGTTAAAAAATTAAAATGATGGTAGCACTGGTTGTCACAGCAGCCTTTACTTAGCAAAGACACATGGGAAGAGATTAATTACAACGTCAGTTGCTCTAGGCTAATGAGAAATTCACCTTCCGGCAGATTGGTCATCAGCATCCATCTGAATATGTTCTGTCACTGGTATTGCATCCCTTCAAATAAACAGCACAGTTTTGTATCATGAATTTCTGTTTTGGGCCAAAACCCCACTGACTTGGCTCCTGTCTAGCTGCTATTCTGGTCTCGTGGTCTTTGGTCTCTGGAGAATACAAAGAGAAATCAATGCCAGTGGGGTGGATGGGGTACAAGGTTTACAATAAAAGCAAGCTCTCCAAATCTAGTTCGTCTCAGAGCCCCATTACATTACAGTAATGCAATGTAATGGCTCGTGGCTTCCTTCCATAACTGAGGCATTATTTTGCAATCTGCTGTCAGGAGTTACGTAAAGCCTTTCACAGCAGAAATGCATGCATATGGAAAGGGCAAGCTGGGCAAGCTGTTTACCTCTGTATTTCTATATTTGTATTGATATTTATGATATGAAGCAAATGGAGGGAAGTGCTGAAAGAGCTGTGCATTTATTTTATCTTTCTGTCTCAGTGAATCCACTCCTGACTTTTCTGCCGGCTGTGAGAGTTCAAGGTCCCTCTCTGCTAATGCAAGGTCAGTCAGGGCTCTCACACACTGCAGCAGCTGAGTCCCCACATCACACACGTGGGGAGCACGCCGTGTTCTGCATATGGTTTCCATTAGTGACATATGTCATGCTCTTATCAGTGCAATTCCAGCTGCACGCCCCTTCCTTCAGCAAAGCACACGTGCTGCAAAGACATGGAGCAGCAGCTTGTAGGTGAGACAGGGGCTTCAGCTCTTCAACCATGATCTGTAAGTCCGCAACTCTGGCTTCATCCCTTGCAGCATGAAGAACAGCTTCTGCATTTGTTTGTTTAATCCAAAACTTATAAATAGCCTCTGCCAGCCCTGACACAGCAAGACCTCAGATGCCCTGCATGTATTGCTCATGGGAGAGACAAGGTCAGTGCTGCTCCACACACTTCGTCTGCTGCTCCTTTTTCTACCCCAGAGAGCTTTTGCTAGAGGCACGGAGGCAAACATGGCCAGGAAGAAACCACAGTTTCTTCCTCATACAGAGTAATCCACTAGGATTATTCTAATAAATTCACACTTCCTGTTTTATATTCAAAGGGATCAGCACAAGAAGTAAAGTGACTATGAATCCAGAATGTGCTCCATCCAGTGCCAGCCATTTCATTCCAATCTTGGCTGCAGCCTGCATGGAAATACCATAGCCAGGGAGAGATAGCTTAAAGGCAAGGTAAGATTATGTTTATGATACAACTGCAGGCGTTTTTGTGGCAAAGTTTATCATTACTTTCCTCAAACTTGTTGCTAAGCAGAGGGGCTTTCAATAACCTCAGCAAGAAAACCGGGAACCCCTCCACGCATTGGCTCCATTTTCTTCCCTTGCCTACTATTTTGGTCACTTTTCCAAAACACGTATCAAGCAAGCCCTGGATGGCTGCGGGCCCCTCATTCACACTTCAGTGTGGATAGGAAATGAGGAGTGTTCTCTCAGCACCTTGCTGGCCTGGGTCAGCAGCAGCAGTGCAGTTACTCTGCAGATGCCTGCTTTAATTAGCAGTTCTTTATTTGCCAGCAGACCTGGGCAAGGCAAAAATGAAAGCTTGGAGGCAATGAATTGCATTTTGCTCTGTTAGCCTTTTTTCTGTTAGCATTTTCAACCTCTGTCAGATCTTGTCTTACCTATTGCATTTAATTCTGCTTCCACTGGTCTCTGTGGTGCAATGTTAGCAATATTCTTTTTCTTTTAGATACCTATCCCTAATAATTGAAAGAGCAGGAATCTCTGTATTCTTCTTTATCCAGGAAACCGTTCACTACCATTGCTTGTCCCTAGCAAACACAGTATCACACAAAGTATTTCTTCTAAAGAAAATTGCAAGAATTCCACATACATAGACCTGCACAGAGAAGGTAAGCTGCATTCAAGGACAGCATCATGCAAGGTGAGTCAGATACTTCAGATAACCACAAATATTGACATTATGGCCATATTTTCTATTCTGAGCTTGCCCACCATGGTGATGTACTCACTGACCAGGATCAACCCTTTGTCTGCTGCCATTAACCATTATGGATGCCAGATTCACACGCAGTTAAAATGTGTGCAAACATGGCGTGAAGTCTTCCACTCAAATCAGGAGTGACACCACTTTCACACAAAGGGAGGTTCTGGCCTTTGCCTTTCATTCAGGTGCAATCTCTGCTAGAGACAACCTGAGAGCTGGCTTTCCCAGTGCTGCAAACAGCATCGATTTTGTGCCACCGCGCTGCCAGCGTTTGTGTGGAGGATGCAGAGCGGCGAATGCCCTACTTGCTCTGTTCCCATGACAACACCCTGCAAAGCAGCTCCTGCAAGCTTCCCCCTGACTGCCTCATCGCACCCGACTGCGTGCCCAGGCTCTGACTTTCAGCCCAGACAACGCCTCTTCCTTTAATTACCAAAAAAGCCTTTTCCAAGAAGGAAAGATCTGTTTGAAATAGAGGTGTTT
Organism: Eulacestoma nigropectus; assembly: GCA_013397775.1. Lineage (NCBI taxonomy): Eukaryota > Metazoa > Chordata > Aves > Passeriformes > Eulacestoma > Eulacestoma nigropectus. The sequence continues at coordinate 902,645 of VZTE01001628.1, read as the reverse complement.
TGATCGTCAGAGCAGAGGTATTAAGCTCTCCACCACCCAGACACAGGGAGAATGGCTGGGTTTGCCATTCATGCTGCACACTGCTCCTTGGTAATGTAATCAGGAATGACTTTTGGGTTGGCTCCAGGAGCCATATTCTTTTCTTCATTGGTGCTGCTTCTCCTGGTATGCTGAAGTGAATTAATATCTAACAGCACTTCAAGTAACTCCTGATTTCATGTAGTAGATGGTGTTGCCTTTCCCTGGTCTTAAAATTGAAAGCCAGACATGGTTAAGGAAAAAAAGGGTTTTTACCTTGGTATTTATTTAAGGATCCTTAAAGGTGCACCACTTCGTCAAGGTGGAATGCGCCGAAATGCACACACACGATAAATCGCATATGCAATTTGTAGACCTTGCAAATTAGTATATCTATTGAAGACTCCCCAATGAGAGGCTTAAATGATTAGTGTGATATCCCCCCATCCCAAGGAATTCCTCCCTGGATGGGCCTATCTTAGTTTACAGGATGTGTTCTAGAAAGGCCCTTGGATTCTCAGGACAGCGTAGGGCTTCCCGGCCTCCAACTGTGAGGTCTCCAGGATGTTTGGTCTCCTGGCTTAACAGAATGTTAAGACTGTGCTGTGTTATCAGGCTCAAGGAATTACAAGTATGCATGCTAAAAGCCCTGAGGGTACATAAAAGCTATATAAAAGGGTATATAAAAGGGTATATAAAAGGTATATAAAAGAAAAGGCAAAAAATCATCATGGCGTCAACAGCAAGTAGCTGCTTGGACTAATATTCTGGAGAAAACAATCTGCTTTTCTTGGGGGTGAGCCTTGTCCTGCCAGCCCTCCAAAAGCTGTGTGCCTCCTGGCATTCCATGAGCAAAGCCTTGAGACTGATCAAGCCAGCAGTTCTTCAGGCAAAATGAGCAGGAGCAGATGAGAAATATGGAGCATAAAGATGAGTTCAGGGCATTGAAGCTGGGTGGCAGTGGAGGAAAGTAGGAGAAGTTCTCCTGCCTGCCAGTCCAGTGTAATCCTATAGTGAGGTAGAGGATTTTTTTTTTTTTTTTAAACTTTTTGCCTGTACAGATTCTAAGCTTTTCATATGTAGACTGAGATCTCAGTCTGTGGGTTTGGCTGCACCACTCCCAATTGCTCAGTATTTGCCTCAACAGGTACCTGTGGTCATCTGGCTGGGAGGGAATCAAAATTAGGCTTGATAACCAAAAAATGGCTGAGCTCCTTACTAGGACTCACCAAAGGACCCACAAAAGGACTCTGCCAGGACAACCCAACTGAGAGGAGCTTGCAGCTGAGTGCTGATATGGTTATCCTCTTTCTGGCACGTGAACAGCTCTGTGACTGGGAAGTTCTCTGTCCTGCCATGGCCATGGCCTTACCCAGGACAGGTTTTGTGAGGTGTGAGTAATAGGGGCTCCCTGCACTGCACCTGAGGGTGGTAACAGGCCCACAGGTGACAGCACATAGCCCATCCTGGGCACTTGCCTCCCCAGCAGCAACTGAACTCACAGCGCCCTGGCTGAAGTTTTGCAGTACAGCAAAGACTCAGAGTGAAATCCACTGCAAAAGCCAGTTGCCCTGGTAGACAGAAAGCATTCTATGGGTTATTGAGCTCAGGATGTCCACTAGAAGGCTGTTCATCCTGCTGCTGGGTGAGCACAACACCCGTATTTTGATTTGTTCCATTGTCAGTGTTGTCCAGCCCAAGCATTTCTGTGACCCCAGCATCAGCCTGCACAGTACCTTCCACTTAACTCAATTACTGGCTCATTTGTTATTCCATTTTATTTGATCTGAGCCTTAAGGACTGAGTCACGTGTACTGCAAATTACATAATGTCCATCCTTAACTTGTATGGCTTCAAGCAGGTGCTGAGGAACAATTAGATCACTGTCTGTAGAAGCTGCTATTTAACTAAGAAAGAAAAGACAACTCTAAATAAGACAGATGCAGAGAGAGCTCAAAGCTTGCTCACACTGATAATGAAAATTAATCAAACATCATTAGCAGTCTCCAGAGAGTTCAGTACATCATGTGCTTCTGGTTGTTCTCTTCCTGACAAGAGCACCCACTTCTCCCAGCTCAAGGGCAGAAAAGATATTTGCTGCATCAATTAAAAGATTAAAATATGGGGCCTTTTTCAGAGAGAGTAGGGTGGCTTTCTTTGAAAGCCGTTTGGGCCAGCCTATGGCTTAGTGGTGGCGAGCAGCCAGGATCTCTGGGGAGGTCCATAAATGCATGCAGGTGGTTCTACTAAATACACAGCCTTGCTTTTCTTCTCACAGAGTGGGACTTACCTGGAAACACTCCGTTCTAAGCAGTGCTCCCTGGGAGGCTGCTTCTACACCTAAATGCAGCTGTGATGCGTAAGCATTCCATGCAAAGGAGTTGTCAGGAGAGTTGGTAACTAATACCAATCTCCCAAGGTTTATTTTAGCACACAGTTAATTCTACTAAAACCTCATGTTCTTCCTTTTGCCATCCCCTCTTCTTCGCTATCCAAGTTGCCCTAATTTTAACTCAGCAGCCTCGAAAGCTGGACATTGAGTCCATTCCATTTGTATTGTGTTTAGCATACTGGACCCCTGGTTAGAACTTCTGAGCTTTACAACAACCGAGTGGGTTTTTTGGGATTTGTGTTTGTCTCCTTTGGATCTGATTGTTTACCCACCACCACCACTTCTGTTTATAGTTTGGTATTGTGGGAATTGTGGGGAAAGTGAATAACTGACCTTGCTGGTCGAAGATGTGTCAATTCAGGATTAAAAATCAAGAGAAAAGAATCTAAAAGAGTGAAAGAAACTCAAGGTTTGTGTTTGCACATGAGCGTGTAGTGATGCAGACCTGCAGCCCTCCCACAAACCAGTCTTAAGGCTGATGCATGTTATCCCTTCATCCTGTCATGCAGAGTCCTGATAGCTTCTCTCCTGAAGCTGGGCCTTGGGGATTGACCCTTGGGATTGACCCACTGACCTCCCTGCAAATGTGGCTGTTCGCAGTGCCGAGGCTGGGACTGTGCCTTTGCTGTGCCTGGCCTCTGCTGCATTGGCTACCTGTGACCCTCAGGAACAAACAAGACGTACTTTTCTCCTAAAGCAATCAGAGTTGCATCTGGACCACCTTAACTTGATTTGGGATGGCAGAGAGCGGAAGTGTGGGGAGAGCAACTGATGTGGGCTCATTGTCATCAGTGTCTTCTAATATAATTTTTGAATGAGAGCATCCTATGAACTCCCTATGTACAGACTACAGTGATTCATTGTTCTAGAGCTTTCTCCAAGTAGCTTTTTTCCAGCTGCTACTGTGCTCAGATGCTCTCTGGATAGGTACAGGTGAACCCAGTAGGCACTTCCTGGCTGTTAGAACATTGACCAGGACCATGAGAGAGACGTTCCCACTGACACGTCTCAGCCCTCACAGCTAAACCTGAGATCTTCACCCTACTCACTACTTCATTGGAAGTCCCTGAACAGGGCATTGGAAGGTGGCTCGTGACCTTAATATCACAGCATAGGAAGCAGCAGGCGGAAGGAGATGCCAGGCAGAAGTTTTCTTGCAACAAAGCGTGGTCTCAGTTGGAGCCAATTTAGCCAGGAGAATGCTAAGCTGTAAATGCCAAGTTAATTAGTCCTCATGCATACTTTGTTTTTAAAAATACACTGTCATCTCCTGGAGGAACAAGAGCCCATTTCCCCTTCTGTTAGCCTTAAAAGTCAATCTGAAAAATGCCATTGAAGTCTAAACCAAGAAGCATAACGATGCTTTCAGTAGAGAAGCGCTCTGTGAGTAGGAGCTTCAAATACACGGATTTCCTCTCTAAGCCTGCCAAACCAGAAGGCTGAACAGCCTTCCCAGGGCACCTCTCACAGCAGACCCACTTCACTGGATTCTCATATGACTGCACTATTGAGGCCCAGTTTTTTTGTTACACCAGCTCCAAGCCACATTTTGCCAAATTATGGGTTTTCTCCTTCCCCACCAGCAACCAAAAAGGCTAGTCCCCATCACTTTTCATGTGTCTTGGTCTCTACTGGCCTGGATAAAACCAGGTCACTGGGCTGCATCATTCATCCTGGGCTTTGTCTTCCATCCAGGGATTTTGAAATGATTTTTTGATTTCTGATCTAGGAAAGACCAATGATTAATTCCCAATTACGTTTTTATTTTCAAATTAATAGCCAGCGCCGTCTGGTGTTGCACAGTTTCTCTTTGCCCCCGTTCTCCATGACTCAGTATGTTTTGCATCTGTCAAGTGCCTGATCACTTGCCTGATCCCTCCACGTGATCTTGTTTGTGGAGGAACAGGGGACTGAGATTTACAGCAACACTTTAAAAGATATTTGTTTTCTCATTGAGGTCACAGATCTCAATATTGCTCCTTCCCTTACACAGTATCTTTCAGTGCTGCCTTTGCCAGCATTGCCATTGAGATGCTTCCCAGCTGGCAACCCCTGGAATATTCGATGGCCAGCTATGCAGCCCTGGGTCACAGGTAACAGCGGTTCTTAGCCCTGCCTACCTTCTCCTTACAGCAGAGAGAGGTTTCAGGTGGCTGAGTCCAGGTCTCCCTCCCCAGTCTTCCTGCCAGTCCTCTCTTACTGCTTCATCCCTTGGTGGGAGCATCTGCTGCCTTTCCTCTGGCACCAAGCCAGGGCACCGGCTCTCTGCAGCCCCCGTGTCACCCGTGGGGCTGCTGCCAGCAAGAGCACAGGGACACTGCAGCCCATTGCCGCCCAGCACGGTCCCTGCACTCCAGCCCAGAGCCAAGCACATCCAGCTGGATACCACAGAGCAGGGTCTGTGCAGGCTGTGCCACCCCACAGGCAATGAAACTCCAGAGGCACCTCAAAGTGTTAGGCAGTGGCTTCCTCACCTGCAGTAGCTCCACTGAAGGGAAGAGTTTGTTTCTCCTGGTCTCTGAGAAAGAGAGGTGAGAGGAGGTGAGAGGAGGTGAGCAGTAAATCAGTGCCGGCCCTGCCACTGTCCGGGGGAACAGGTGGAGACAAAAGGGGCTGAAACAGCATTAAGAGCTCCCCACATTCTGCAGATCCCCCTCCTGTTTCTGGATGCTGGGCGGCTTTAGGTTTAGCGAGCACGTAACTTTGCACCATTTCCCCGTGTGCGAGCCGAGGCGCTTTTCTGGAGAATCCAACTGCGTCTCCCTGCGGGGGCAGCCACGAGCCCCAGGCATCGATCCTACTGCATTCAAAAAGCGGAGAGAAAGTCCCTGCTGCTTCCCCCCCCCAGCTATTTCTCCTGCTGCCATGCCTTCCTGTTATTCCTAAACTCCCGATATTTTTAGGTTGTCGGCTGTCTTCACACCCACTTTGGGAGCAATGGAATCTCATCCTGGGGAAGTGGTGGCAGCACCGCTCTAGTAGCAAAATCATTAAATCAATTGCCTTTGCAGCAAAGCCATCTCTGGTGAAATGTCACTGATACCTGCAGTATCATCTCCAGAGCCTGCAGCCTTTCGTCAGCCATGTGGTTGTTAACAGAGGAGGAGGAGACCAACTGACCTACTGCCAGCAGTGCAGAGCCTATAGAAAACAGGGGAAAGAGGAATCTCATCTTAGGAAAAGGAGCAGACTTTCAGTTGATGGAAACCTGATACTTCACCTCCATCTATTAAGCAGCAGGTGATAAAGCAATACAGACCTCAGCTGATGTTTGTCCCATAAAATAAACCCAGCAATATACAGCCCCGAGACATATGTTTATATAGAAATAAGTCATCAAGTTACTTGCTTCTGAGACATAAGAATTAGATTTGTTTTCACAATATGTTGAGCATCACTTCATCATCAGTAATAGAAAATCCCGTTAAAAAGGACCTCCCTGGAGAGCTGTTAGATAACAGATTACCCTGGAGATAACTGCAAAGAGATGCCCCAGCAGGTCTCATCTAATCAGCTGCTCTGCTGGTAGAGGTGATGAAAAAAGATTGGTGGATCTCAGCAGGACCCAAAATGCATGTGAATGATTGCTGTAGGGCTCCTCCTGGCAATGGCCTCTGACTTCCCACTTGGATCAGCAGTAAGTGCTGCTGCAGAGTGGCCAGCCCAGAAGGAGTTAAGTAGCAAATGTGATGGAAGGTGGTGAGGTTGCGGGGAGAGCCCCACTCTGCAGCCCCAGGGGGCTCCTCCTCTGCTGCTGCCTGCCCACACGCCCTCAGGTGTGTTACTTGCAATGAAGTACAGACATCAACTGGGAGCCTGACAGCTGCTCTCCACCAGATCTCCAGGTCTCTAAATTCAGCAGGTGTTGATGCCTTACCCACATGGGCTGTCTTAATTGCAAGGGCCCAAGCATCAAGATCCTGCATGTTCCACCAGCTTTTGAAGCTCTGCAGTGGGCTCACCAAGGTTCTGTCTAATGTCTTCCTCTTTGTGTGCTTTGTCTCGGCTTAGGCATGACCAGAATGAAGACAAGACATGGTCTTGGAGGGAGCAAAGGTGTTTTGTCCCGCCACGCTCTGCTGACCACGTGAGCACAAGGTCCAGTGCTTTGGCCAAGGAGCAGCTGGCTTGCTTTCCCTGAGGCTGCTTGGGGAGGGGGCTGTGCTTGCCCTCACCTGTGAGATGTTTATGTGCAGCAAGACAACATTAACCAGCTGAATAAAACATTCAACAAAAGCCTCTACCACCCCAGAGGCTTCTCATAGTATCCTCTCACAGCTGTGTCTTTATCTCCTGAGTCCTCCTTATCTCAGATGGCTGCAGGCATTGCCCTCTTCTCTGCCCCAGCCGCCTGGCAAGAGGCAGCAGGGCCCTCGGTTACAAGGCCTTCCTGCAAACCCGTGTCAGGGAGAGGTTGCCAAAGGGGCACAGGCACACACCTGTGCTGGAGAGGAGCAGGAGCAAGCACCCAGGGTTTGCTGAGCTGCTCGGCAGCACTCAGCTGCTGTACCATTTACCCCTGTGACCATGCAAGTGCTCGATGCAGAGATCTGATGTTACTTCCCGTGTTCTATAATCCCTCTACACTGAGGTGAATGCCTGTCTCCTATAGCAGCTGTCCTGTCCTATAGAGATCCTGTTCACAGGAGCCACCTCTGAAGGGCCACTAGCTCCAGGGCTAGCCCTGCTCTGTGCAGAAGGGATGGAATTTTGCCCATTGATTTTCCATTTGCATGTGCTGGGACTCTGCTCTCTAGCGCCAGGAATAGTCTGAGTAAATCTAGAAACCTGTAACAGCTCCAGGAAGCACGAGACGTTATTTTTGCCTGTACATTGATCCTCCTCATTTTTTCTCCACTTCATTGCTGGAGCCTGGTTTCTTTCCACCCTCAGAGAAAGTGCCAGCCCAGCATTGAGGAGAGCCAGTTTTACTGGGTTTAGAGTATTGCTGCTCCACCAAAGGTTGTTGCTGTGGGACTTGGAGCAGGTGAAAGGATAACTTCTCATCAGTAAGGCAGAGCTCGACTACTGCCAAAGCAGCCTAAAGCCCATCCAGGCAGAGACAGGAAGTCCCTAAATCCAGATTCAAAGCTTTGGGGAAGACCCTGATCTCTGTCTGTGGTCACACAGCTATTGCACTCATACCTCACATCTCTGGGGTTCTGGCCACTTTCTTTTCCTGGCTTTCCAGAGTTTACAAAGGACTTTCATATCTACCTGCACTGGCGTTGCCCCAGCGAGCTACCCAAACACAGCATAAACACCAAGAGAGCTTTCCAAAGCGTAAACCTGGAAAGAGCAGGATCTCATACCTCTTTCGGGACAGACACACATGGCGACAGAAGGTTGGGATTTCAAGCGCTCACCTTTACCCCAAGTGCTGTGTGCCACTTAGCCTGCCCTGGTTAATTCATCCCCACTGCTGCTCTCCCTCAGTTCAATGGCAATTCCCAACAGCATTTCCAAAAGCAATGTGGAGCCCCATCAGACTAAAGAGTGAAACAAACTCCTTTTCTTAACAGAGATGTGCACTGAAAACAAAAAAAAAGCCAGCACATCCAGCATACAAGCAAATAAACAGCAATAACAGTGTAACTTTATTTAGATTTAATTTGACATTTAGCACAGTAATATGCACAGAAAGAAAAAAGTACCAAAATACCAAACTCATGGCATATAAAATAATCAAATATATTTCATATTTAGTGAAATATTTCTACAACACATCAGTGGGACTACCCTGGGCATCCCAACCCTGTAAATATATATATATATATTTATATTTATAGCTGTGTTATATAAAATACTGTATGTAGAGAAAGCACTGAAACTTATCACCAAAATAGAAAATAGCTCAAAATACAGATAGTTCAGGTTTGCTGGATATACCCAATATCGAAAAGAGGTTCAAACACACTGCAGGAGATAAAGCTCCAGCTGAGATGCCCTGGCAGGAGTGGGATGGCCTGGATGGGCACACACTGGATCAGCTTGCAGGAGCCTGGCTAACGATAGCCATGAGGTGACAAAACTTTCTGATTCCCACCCAGAACAACCAAGAAGCTTCCAAAGTGGGAATGCTGTTGGTGCTTGTGGCTGATGCCGGGGCCAAAGCACTTTTGCTAAGCCAGAGCTACCAGAGCAGCTCCTGCTCTTGCAGCACAGCTGGATCCCTTAAGGATCCAGCTGCAGCAGGACTGGCCGTCAGAGGATGCCCAACATCACAAGGATATTATTCTGAATTTTAAAGATGCCTATTCAGCAGATGACAGTGATTAATTCACGTAAGGTTTTGAAAACATAAAAAGCTGCGTTTGTGCGAGGCCAGGCTCCCCCAGGCAATAATGTACGGCATGGGAAGCAGCAGCCCTGCTGCTCCAGGACAGTGGCACCAAATGAAATGCTTGTCCTGGCAAAAACTCCCACCTCCCCTGAGGGTAATCAAGGGTTGTACTTAAGAACCCAGGCAATTTGTAGACAGATATAAAAAATATGGCATTTCTGGCAGCAGCTCTGAAGTGCAGCTGGAGTCAATAACCTGCCCCGGCTGTGGCCCGGGTGCTGCAGGGGCTTCAGGCTGGTGCTGGGTGGGCAGGGATAGGCACAGGTCCTGGTGGCAGGGGAACCAAGGGCACTGCATCTGCTGCTTTCCAGACAACACACTTTTGTGCTTGTTTTTTGCTTTTTGGCCCGGCGTAATGATTGATTTACTTGACCACCCCCACAGGATGTGCAGTCAAGAGTTGCCCAGAGGATCCCTCCTCAGAGGGTTTTGAGCCCCAGCGCTGGTGCCAACCCCACACCAGGAGATCACCCTGGGAGCCCTCCCAAGCCCTGTTCCTGTGCTTCTGCCACACCACTGCAGAGAAGCCTATAACCCATTAATAATTCTGCAATTGCTCTTTCTCATCAAGCCAGCAGTTGCATCCCTAATTACACAGCAACAATACTATGCTAACAGGATGAGCTGTAATTCCTAGGTAGTATTAACATTGTTATTTTACTCTGAGTAACTTCCTGGTAATGGACATTTGAATGTGGTAATATCGATTAAGAGAATATAAATGCTCAGCCCCTGGAAAAATCATTAATAAAAATCTCATTCTGATAGCCTCTAATCACAGCTAAGTACAATTACTCATATGAGGCCACTATAAAAAGTATTTTTCTCATCAGAAGAATTTCATAAGGTTTTCCCAACTGTTTGTAATAAAGAGGACACTATATAGAAAAGTCCAGAAAATAAGCACACGTTTGTTTCTCAAAACCCATAGATAAACATGACAATATCTCTAAATTACTGGCTACGAACAAGATTTCATTAAGCTCTACTCAAGCTGTAGCCTAGTATAAATGTTTTCAAAGCAGCGCGTTGCTGTTTCATCTGGAACAGCTGCACAGGATTTCTTTGATATCAAGCTCTTGTGTGGGGAAGGTGTTTCAATTTCTCTTTATGCCTCCAAACTGCTGAAACTGGAAGGAAAAGACACTGAGTAAAACAGGCGTTTTTCATGGAAAAAAAAAAAAAAAAGCAGCATAATTTGGCCTTGGAAGCAGTACTAAGAAATAATTTATCACTGCAGTGGCGACAGAACCACGCTGCTTCTCTCGCATCTCGGTTTTGAAGGAGACAGGGAAACACAGCCTGTGACCTTGCATGGCTCCCCCACAGTGTTGTGCCTGGCACTCGCTGGGCTCACACGCTGCACCCCGGGCCATCAGCTGTCCCGGACACACGGCAGGTGGGTGACCTGGACACAGAGCAGGCACACCGGCACTCTCATCCCGACTCCCCACACTAGCCCGTACATCCCTCCTGCGCTCCCAATGCCCACAGAGACCACCAGCTGAGGGAGGTGTGCTCCTTCCCCTCCTGCCCCGCTCCCACCCAGGCCCCTCGAGCTCGGCAGTTCCCAGCACAGCAGGGCTGAGCTGCACGGGCTGCAGGACATCCCAAATCCCCATGGCTGGTCGCTACAGACAGCTGAAGAAGGTGCTGACCTACATCGTCCACCAGACACTCTTTCTTAAGCAGTGAGCAAACGATTTTTAGGTTGCTCATCGCTGAGCAACCACAAGCGCTGCCTGCGAAGGCACAGAAGTGCAAACCCCCCCTGTCAGGCACTCGGTGCCTGCCGGTTTCATGAGTCAGAGGCAGGAATCGGTGATGCATCTCTTCTTCACAGCACTCAGCGAGAAAGAGCCCCGTGCAGTGCCTGGAAGGAGGAGGTTTGCCCTGCCTGCTTGCCCGCAGAGTCAGCCACCACGGCTACATACATTTAGGAGGTACAGCACATAGGGAGATAAGGCTGGAAAAATCTGGGACACCAGGAAGAGCTGGCAGGAGGGCTGCTGGGGTGATGTGGGGAGAAGTGGCAACGCCATTATCTCTAGACAGGATCTCTCTCTCAAACATTCATGTGGGTTTGTCGGCCTTGCTTCATAAATATTTTCCAAACAAAGGTTTGTTTGCGAGCACTGTCAAAGCAGACCTCAAGGAGTCTTCTTAGTGACCTCCAAAAAGTACATTTCCTAAGGCATTCCCCTGTGCATGTCTTTTCAGACACTCACTTTGATGTACAATGTTTGCTAGAAGAAGAACAGTAAAAGCTGACAAAGGCTGCCGAAAAATCCAGGGACTCCGTGTCAAAATTTGATGAGCTGATGAAAACAATTTCTGCCGGGGTCATTGACCTCTCACTCGCCTCCAGCAAAGGGTCTGGCAGCTCCTGTGTGGCCTTGCCAGGGGCCACTGCCACCAGGCTGAGGCATGCACATGCAGCTCACCTCCCCAGACTACTTACTGCTCTCCTGCCTCAGCACTGTCAATGCCCACAAACGGGATTTCTTCCCTGTCCATCTGCCCCAGAACAAGGTGGTGCTTCTCCATGTTTATGACACACTGTAGAGAATAAATGGCTTTAGGCAAGAGGGAAAACTGCAATGCAGAGTGGTCCCAGCTCCCTCACCAGCACAGGTAAGCATCCTGCTGGAAAACCCCTACCTTCAGAGACTTCAGTGTCTGCAGCCCAAAGGAGAAGGGTTGCTCGTTGTCTTCTGAAAAAAATAGGACCATTCAGATTTATACATTCAAAATGTTCTTCTGTGCTTTTTGTCAGTGAGTCCATCCTTCCTTCTTTCATGGTTGCTCTGCTAAACAAAACCCTGTTTATAAAGGGACTGACTGCAGAGGAGAACAGGAGGGCACAGGATGGCAGGAGGGCAGGCGGGTGTGCCTGCAGGGAGATGCAGTGGTTGCTCCATCAGCATGGCAGAGCCAAGCCTTGCTGAACACAGCCTCCCCCCTCCCTCTGAGGGGCCAAACAAGAACTTTGTCTATTTTAATTTTAACATCTTCCTAAAGCTTTGCTTTTCCTGCTGGGGTGAGAGGAACTAGACCCCAGCCCATAGTGGAGGAGCAGAGGGTTATATACTCACCCACGACGAGGGCAGCGCACTCCACGGGGACCGCTCCCACCGTGAGGGACAGACACTCGATCTGGCCGATGGCTCTCACCTTGTTCGGCAACGAAACCATCTCGTCTTCGACAGGGAGTGCTTTGAGATGCTCCTTTAACCTGGGCATTGAAAACACTCCTAACATAAGATGGCCGTGGCTTGGCTGTTCCAGCAAGGAGCAAACGGTGTTCGGAGGATGCTTACACCTGAAGTGCCCTTAGCCTTGCTCATTTACCACGCTGTTATTGGAAAGCTGCTTCCCTGGCAGGTTCTCTGTGGATGCTCTGAGGGCAGCCAGCAGCCCACACCCACGTCAGACCACAGCAGGACCCATAGTGCAGCCCTGGGGCTGCCCCAAGCACAGCTCTGTCCTGGATTTTGGGTTTTACCTGAGGAATCTTTTTCCTGCATTTCCTCAAGACTTGGGGAATACAAAATTACTTCTAAAGCAGTGTGGGTGTAAGGAAGGATTAGTTCACTCCAGCTTCACGAGTGGACCTGACACTGTGTCACCATGGAATCATAGAGATGTTGAGGTTGGAACAGACCGCTGAGATCGTCGAGTCCAACTGTTAACCCAGCACTGCCAAGGTCACCTCTAAACTTTATCCCCAAATGCCACACCCACACATATTTTGAACACTTCTAGGCATGGTGATGCCACCACTTCACTAAGCAGCTTGTTCCAAGGCCTGACCACCCTTTCAGTGGAGAAATTTTTCCTGATATCCAAACTAAACCTCACATGGCACAACCTGAGACCATTTCCTCTGGTCCTGTCACTCACTACCTCACTCGAGCCTCCTTTCAGGTAGTTGTAGAGAGTAATAAGGTACCCCCTGAGTCCCCTTTTCTCCATGCTAAACATGGCTCACATGCAGGGCAGCCCTATCTGTGTTTGTCAGTTTGTTAGGTGCTGCTGCTGGGTTTGTTCAGAGGAAATGGGGACAGATCAATCCCATCAGCCCAAAGAAAAGAAAAAAAGGATGTCAGAGATACCTCAGGTATAGCTTCTATATACACCCTTTGAACCAGTCTGACAATACTAATTAATTATTTAGCTTCAGTTTCTCTTTTAAAGTGAGCAAGAATCTAATGGAAAGGCCATTTGAGGCACTGATCTCTCCCTTGGATAAAAGCTGTATCAATTTTCAGCTATTTGAGGTACCTTTCTGCTGAGCCGCATTGCAGCAGTGCTTGTGTGTGTGTGTCTGTCTGTCCATCTGTCCTGGGGGGACCAGCCCTCGCAGAGGCCCCAGGACTGAGGCGGGCATTGCCCACACCATTTAGCACAGGTACAAGGACCAGGAGGGGTAGCAGAGAGAAGGAGCTGGATCCCCTCTGCTGCTTTCTTGGAGTCTGGCCTTAAAAATCAGTGGGAACATATCAGTGAGAAGTTTATGAGTTCCTTGGCCACCTCCTGCACCTCCTACAGCTCCACAGGGGATTTCTCACACTGGCAACCTGTGAGCCTACTCCGCTGCTTTCCTCAGAGCGAGGGGGAGAGAATGACTGGCATCGTGACAAAACAAAAAAAGATTTCTGAAAAAGAAGGGAGGAATTGAGCCTGAGCATCACACACACAAGTGCTGCTTCAAGGCACCGAGTCCCCTGAGACCTGGACAGTGGAAACAGCCTCTAACCTCTTTCTTCAGTACTCTTTGAAGGACGGGACTGCTGCAGAAGAGCAGTGCTGCAAGAACTGCACCGCACACACGTAAGTAACACAGGGAGCAGAGGAGCTGTCCCGGAGCATGAAACCCCTCCAAATGCCATCCTGTGGCCACCCCTAATCTTGGCTGAGCTGCTCCACAGACTGGGACAAGGTTGTAGTAAGCACAGCCACCTTCCATTCACTAAGCACTGTTGTGCAAAGAAGTAATTGATGTTAGGGCAGGAACAGGCACCATTCACTCAGGGCCGTGCAGTAGTGCTCAGGGAGTAGCTGTAATTCTTTTTGCATAATTACTGCAAGTTGGCTGCAAAAAGCAATGACTCCATGAGAATAAAGTGCCAAAACCTCCTTGATATCCTGTGAGCTGATGCCTGGTCCTGTTCCTCAGAGATGAGAGTGAGTTTTGCTGCAAATGGCTGTCAGTCACCTCTCTAACAATCCAAAAATACATTTCCTTTTCCTTTAACCAAGAGAAATTTGTAATTGGGAGCAGCACCAGACACCCAGTTCTGAGAACATGCATGCACACAGCTCCCTTACACTGCCTGCTGGGCCAGCAGTGCTGCAGCCACTCGTGGGGGCACGTCCAGCAGCCTGGTCCCTGCCCTGCCACGGGAGCCTGCAGAGCTGGGCTGGGCTGCAGCCCCACGCCTGCCCTGGGGACACAAAAGGCTGGGGAAGGTTCAGCTGTTTCACGAGGGACTGAGTGACAAGCAGGCAGTGAACAAATACAAATGCATCCAACTCTCTGAAGGGATTCCCTCAGAGGTGAATAGGGTGGTACCAGAGGCTTTCCATTCCATCTCCCTGCCATTTAAGATCAGGATTTGGTTGTAACAGGAGGTTCAGGGGCTTGCCCAGTCACAGCCCAAAGCACTCCCTTCTAGAATGACCATCACTGACATGAGCAAAGCCCCAGCCCCAGGACACTGCCTGTGCTGCCAGGTGCCATGCTCCTACGAAACAGAAATCAGCTGGATATTTACCCCAGCCTGTCCAGGCAGGCAGATGACATGAGGTTGTGCTGTGAGCCAGTGTCCACCACGGCCTTCAGCTCCTTCCCCGCACACTGCAAGAGCAAGAAGAGATGGGAAATGATGTGTGGGGTGCAGGATGAGCACAGAGTGTCCAGGATCTCTGGTCCCCATGAGCTCTCCTCGTGCCAGCTCATCCCTGCTCCCCTGCACTTAGATGCATGTAGGGTCCTGAGCCCTTCCTGGCTCTTTTGCCCCTGCAAAGAGCAGATGGGGCAGCCCCAGGCAGGAGGGAATACTGTAGAGAATGGGAAATGCAAAGGAGCATGGGGCTAAGGAAGAGAAATGTGAAATTATCCTTGGGCAAAAAAATAGGGATGGCACTTGAGGAAAACAAGCAGGCTGTGAGCACAGGGATTTGCCATGGATAATTACACCTCAGCATTTCAGCAGGCTGCCCCAGCTTAGCTACCCCCTCTGCCCTGATGTGCAAGGGAAGACATCCATCAGACCAGTTTTCACTGTGATTCCCAGGTGGGCATCTCTGCCACAGCAGCCTGAAGCTGGCAGAGAGGGTGCATCCCCACAGTGTGACAATCCCGCTGGAGCACAACCCTAGCTGGGAAACATGGAGAATGAAAGCGCAGCCGGAGTCTGTTAGAAATAAAATCTGCAGGAAAAAAAGCCACAAAAGGCTGTGGAGGGACTATTACCTGGCAGCTCACCACTATGAGCTCTTCATCCTCCGTTTTCCCTGAGCTGCCCAGTTTGGTTTGGTTCAGCTTGTTGGTCTGTGATGTGAGATCACCCTTCGGAGACCAGCTGCCTCGGCTGCCTCGTAACTTGGATAAGTTTGTCTCCATCAGGCGCTTCTGCAGGATGTTGTGTGGTTGCTTTAAGAAAGAACACACAGGTGAGGGTGAGAGCAGGGTGAGGTCAGAGGAAAGCCACACAGTCACTTATGTCCCCAGCCTGCCTGTGGTGCCCACGGGCCAGTGCTGCTCTCGCAGGAGGGATGCCCTAAACTCTCACTCTCCCTAGTTCCCAGACTACAAGTACTCTTCCTAGCTAGCTCGGGCTTACCTGGCTTTGACTAAAGAGGACTACTTTCTATTGCAAAGGGAATAACTCTTTCAAAACACTGACCAGACTTTGGAGGGATGCCTTTGTTTTACCAAACTCAAATTCAAGGTTTGATTGCATGTAGGAATCCAAACAAGTGTGGCCTTTTCAAGCTGCTCTTTCATCCATAATTGCCTTTATCTCTCGATATCGGGAATTCTGTAGTGATGTGAAAAATTAAGATGTAACAAATTACCTTTCCAATGACATTCACCACCTAAGTATGAAGAAGGTCTAAAATTGCCCTGTGTGTCTCTTCCCTTCATATTTTTATTTAGCTGCTAAGGGTGAGTAAATGGGACCAATCCTGAGTGCCATGCCCCAAGAGGAAAGGGAGAGGAGGGGAAGAGGCAAGCTGGTCTGAGGTAGGTAGGTATTCTCCCAGGAATTCCCAACACTTCTCTCTTTCTCTGTCATTTCCTTTTGCTCTGGAAGAAGCATGTTGCCTCTCTAGATCTCCTCCAGCCTCTTTCTCAAAAGCCTTTTTACGTTTAATGTTCATCGCAGATGGATGCACATACTCTGCTGGAGGTGAAACGACTCTGCCTGATTATCTGCTCATTTCTCTGCCTGGCTAATCTGCCCTCCCCATTACTGCCTCTCCTTCTGATTTTAATTTGTCCACGGTGAGACGTTCTTACTGGCTTATTTCTGAATTTTTGCATTCATGTTAAATACACCTCTGTGTCTGCAGAGACATCTGAACCAGCAGACTTCCTCATCCCAAGGGAATATCAGAGTCAGGATAACTCTGAAAACCTCGGGCCACTGCTCCCTGAGTTGGCCAGTGCCCACCCTTGAGCACAGCATGTTAAATAACACCACTTACACAAGTCTAATGCAACCTGGCATCATCCTAAAATAACTGCAGCCACGCTGGCACTTCAGATCCCGCTGTGGGCACAACGCAGGCAGTGGAGCTGGACCTGACTGATGGGATGGGGCAGCTGCAGCCAGCACCAGTGGTCACTGGGACATGTCAGCTCCTTGCGTCCCCACTTTCCACTGTTCTTATTTCTGCTACTTGAAATAAAATCCCGTGGCCGTTTTGGGTTGCAGGTGCTGTGTGTGACCAACAGGCTACAGAGTACATCCTGTGTACAGCCAGTGACACAGCCACACTTCTGATGGGGAGGAATCTGATCTGACACTGTGCTGCCTTCTGGTGACCACCACCTTCCCAGCGAGGCCAAACAGCTGAAACCAGTATTACTTTAACTGGGTGAAAGGCAGGCAGACTGGCTGCACTGGTACTGGACCCAGTGTGGAGGGACAAGCAGATCAGTTTGGAGGTGAGGGCTCCCTTGTAGGAGGCAGAAGGTGTAGGTGCACAGTCAGCACTGTGATCACCTCCAGCGCTCCTCACCAGAGCAAAAATGCAAGCCAGGGTTTTCTGACAGTGGATGGGATGTCCTTTTCACCCTTTATGTTTGACTGCAGCTCAGGAACACAACTGGAAGACTAATTCTTCGCATCATTTAAAAGCAGCAAAAGAGGGAATAGGGGAGTGTAGAAGTAGACAGGTGAAGTTCACCCAGCTGGCCAGAAGACAGCCCATCACACAGTGGTCACCTCCTTGTGCCCAGCCCCACTCAGGCAGGACCAAGAGAAATTTCTGAATGGCATCATCCAGGACAGTCTGGGTGCTCTTCTGATCTGCCTGGCCTCAATCTCCAACACACTCCTCATTGCTATTTTATCTGTCATCTACCCTTGAATTCAACCTAAATTGTTTTAACTACAAGTTCTCCTACAGACAGTTAATCAGTAACATACCTGGGTTTTCTCAGGCCCTGGTTTTATGAATCCTATGTGGGATCCATCACCAAAATGAAAAAATCCATCACTCAGTGAATACAAGTTACCAGCGCAAATGGGATTGTCTTTTATTGACACTTGCCCTTCTAAAAACCACAGCAAATCCTGCCTCTAGGGGAACAAATATTCCTTATGTTGTGCTCCAATACAGAAATAATCTGGCAAGAGGGGGCTGAAAATGTTCCCTGCAGCACCATCCTGTCTCAGGCTATTAATTAGTTTGCTTTAAGTTGGATTTCCCTTGACTCTTGTGTGTAATAGAGTGAGGGATGTTAGTCACAGAGATGACTCAAGTGATGGATACGTACTTGGTAAATGGATAATGTGCCAGGGGACATTTGCAAACACACATTTTGCTGGCAAACTGCAAGCAGACCGTGGCTGGGAGGGAGGGAGAGGAGGAAAACCTCCTCCTGACAGCAGTGGGGAAGGCAGCTGTGTTCCCCCTCCAGTATGGGCCTGGCAGTGTTTGAAGGAACCCAGATTACCTGGTACAATATTCCCTTGCATTGCACAAAACTGTTGAAAGTTTAATAAAAATATAAAATGTTACATTCCATTATATCATTGAAAAAATAAGTTTTTCTAGTATCATT
Organism: Eulacestoma nigropectus; assembly: GCA_013397775.1. Lineage (NCBI taxonomy): Eukaryota > Metazoa > Chordata > Aves > Passeriformes > Eulacestoma > Eulacestoma nigropectus. Next base: position 884,591 of record VZTE01001628.1, on the reverse strand, counting down.
CAGCACTATATCAATGCAAATCAGGATTTCCAACCCTGAGACCTTGGAAAAACCCACGATCCCCTAAAAATGTCACAGTAGAAACCTACAGAAGCGAGTGGAGACACCATCTACTGCTGACCTTATTTACCACTGTCTGTCAAAAGCACAAATAATTCTGCCCAGCTCTGTTCCTCTCTGATTTACAAGCAAGTGCATTGCTGCAGCTTGCAGTATTCATTTCTCTGGCAGGTTTCCCTCTGTTTTGGCTTCTAGATGTGGGGATAACAAGACCCATCAACAATTTCACTCAGGTGGAAACGAAAGTCAGGGAAGACACCAGCTCCCCTCCTCTGTAAACCCGTCTCAAGAGGTTTGTCCTCTCTTCTGTACCTAGAGAGCAGGGGGGAAAAAAAAAAGGAGTTTTAATGCATCAACAGAGCTCATCCCTAGAAATAATGAATTTCTCTCTCTTCTTCCCATCCTTTGTCCAAATTCACATCTTCTACCAGCATCCTGTGCTGTCAGCCCCTCTCTTAGGGTGATGAGGTGGGACAAGAGCCACCCCCTGCACCCCTGCATGCCCAGGCAGCAGCCAGGTCTCTGGGCAAGGCAGTGCACACAACATCAGAGGTTTTTGCATTTTGGGCAGGACACACCAGACTCTGGGGCGTGCACAGCAGGGAAGTGGGGGCACCTGAACGCTCTGCCATTCATGCAGTGCTGCACCAGCTGTGGGAAGCTGGGGCTGGGGCTGCAGAGCACCCAGGGTTGTGCTGAGGGTGCCCACGGGAGGTCTGAGGGCACGATGGAAAGGGGAAATGCTTTTGTTGCCGTTGCTGCTGTTTGTTACTATTTATAACTCTGTTTCCCAGCTTGTAAAGCGATGAGGGACTGTTTCAGGCAAAGCTGCTCCAAACTGGTCCGGTGGCTCTCGGGGCAAGGGAGAAGTGTCAGAGCACCAGGAGGAGCTGCAAGAGCCAGCACGCCCTGTCCAGGTTGGGAAGGGGGTCATGGTTACCCTGTCAGGAAGTCCACATCCCAGCTAAAGACCATCTCGTGCCAATTTTCTGGGCTTCAGGAAAGAGGCTAATAGAGGGAAGAGGCATCAAAACAAAGCCATTTCTGTTCTCTACATCCAGCCCTACATTTGCCAAATTCATTGTATGCTTTTCTATAGCTTGGTCTCATGCTGGACAGAGGGGAGTACATAAAGGGAGTGAGGAGCCAGAGTTCAGTCTGAGCCAGAATAATTCACTGGAAATGATGAGAGGTTTGAAATGGATGATTATAACAAGTATTTATCAATTCTGCCCATGCACAGCATCACAAGGAGAGCTCCTTCAGGAGCTGAGTAATGGCACACAGACTGGGGGATGCCAGCATACCCACCCTGGTGACCTGCTGCTTCTTGGCTGTGCACAGCACCCCCTGCCATGTGGCCAAAAGGAAGGAGATTTCTCCCCAAAACTGGAACACTTGCTGCCAGCTGCCGCAGTGACAGACAGGATCTGTTCTCACCACCTGCCACCATCTCTGAGGAGCTGTTCCCTCCTCCCTGCTCCTGCCAAGGCTGTTGGAAAACCCCTGCGGGAAACCCTGCATTAATAACGCCGGGCACATCAGAAGCCCCTCCACCCACGTCACCACAGCTGCCATGCAGCTTTAGGCACAGAAACATGCTGCTTTGTGAGGAGGTGCACAATTATTCACAAGGAGGCCGTGCAAATGCCTTGGGCCAAGACCTCTGATGCCCTGGGCCTCCTGACCACACAGCTCAGCCCCTCTGGGCATGGGCCTCTCAATTTGGGGCCAGGCCAAAGTAGAGTCACATATTTTGGAGGGTGTCCAGTCTCAGAGATGCACGATCTCCCACTCCTCCTGGGGATAACTCTTGTGACATCCAGGCAGCCACGGCAGCAGGGACACACAGTGTGTCCTCTCGCAGCAGTGCCCTCTCCCACCCCGGCTGTGTGAGGGGTGAGTGTGGCAGCGTCCCTTCGCTGCAACACAACCCAGGGACACACCTCTGAAATTCATGGAATGGAATCTCCTCTGGGGCTGTGGGAACGGGCCTGAGCACATGCCAGTGCTCTCGCTTTGGGGACTCCCTGTACACCCCATGGGGCAGGAGGCTGTGGCCGAGGGAGCCCTGGCCACATGTGCCCACTGTGCCATCCCTCCTCTCTGTGGCGTGGGGACAAGGGGGATTTTGCAGTGGGTGGCCCACACCCCATTCCCAGCCAGAGACCCAACCCAGCCAGGATAGCCAGACAGGCATCTCACCTCTGCCACACCTTCTTTTTGTTCTTGGAGGGGATTGGGAGCCTCCCCAGGGCTTTGGCATATCCCTGGAGAGAGGCCCTCCTGCAGATCCTCCTTGCAGGAGCTGTGGGTGCAGCAGGGGAGATGCTGCAGCCATGGCACGGGAGCAGGGAGGACACCTCGAGTGACATTTCTGTGTCCAAGATGGTGACAAGGAACCCCAGGCTCTGCCCCTGCTGCTGGTGCAAAACCTGGTCCTCGCTGAGCAGGGCAAAAGACTTCAGTGCTCCGTGCCCCTGGCTCCTGCTACCTGTTGCTTCTTATCTGGGCAGAGCAGAACCCATCATCAGGGACTCAGCCCCGCACACTGGGGATCACTGAGCCACAAAATGTCGTTTCAACTCTGCTGATAGCAGTAATAATAACACCACCACTCCCTGAAAGGCACTTTAGCTCCCCGCTGGAGAGCTGCAATTCAGTGGAGACCAGGAAAGCCCCTTCTGAGCCCTTCCCTGGGCAGGGGCTTCACTTCCTACAATTGTAAAACACTTGGGATATCAAAAAAACCACCTCCATGTGCACTGCAGAGAACAGCCAACTCATTCCACTTGTCTCAGGCAGGCAGAGCCAACCCAGCTGAGCAGGAAGGCTCTGACAGAACATAACTACGCCACTGACAATAAAAAGATTGACTTTGTTTTTCAATAAAACCCATTATCAAGCATTGAAACAAAGCTTTTTGAAATTGAAAAAAATTTTTTGCAAGGTGCAAGAATTTTGCAACACTTGGACAAGGAAGACTAAATGAGCTTTCCCTGGTCAGTCTGTCTCCTAAACCTTACTCCTTATGTCAGAACTTTTGATGTTACACTGAAGTATCCTTAGTCAGTAGAGAAAGCTCAAACATTTGCACAGTATTTAGAAACGCTCTCCTGCCCCCAGACATGATGGATAATAAATACCAAGTACAGGACCACATCGATCGCTGTATATGTAAATATTTTAAACCTAAGATTATGTCTCTTCTGTTTTAAAACACTCCACATATGCATAAGCCTTTATCCTAGCGCAAGCTTGACAGTTTTATATTTTGAAATACCAGTAACTATACTTTACTGAATCTTTATGATTATGTGTTGTGTGTATATACACATCACAGGCAAACATGTAAAATATATGCATTGTATGAAGCCATTTTGACTTACTCTGACCCAGAGAGGAATTTTGTACTGCAAACAGTATGCTATTTTCATGCAAAAGTAGAAAAAAAAAAAAATTTAAAAAATTAAATGCTATTAACTCTGAGTGCCAGGCATCTAAAAGCATCTCCTAGAAGAAAACAACTGTGGTCATGCCTAGCATCATATTTCTACTCCCTTCCTTTTACGTGCAAAAGTCCTATTTTTTAGAAGCTGGTTTCCACACACGACCAACTTCTCCTAAGAGAAAAACAGCATGAAGGAAAAATAGACACTGCCCTACCAGCTTAAGTCTCCTTCCAGTAAACACAATAGAGCCTTACAGTATCTTTCGAAGTCCCCAGCTTCTTCAGCCCATCCAGAGGGAGGAGATCTGCGGAATCCTTGTGAATAAACTGAACCGCCTGCTTCATCCTCCTCTGCTGGCGGAGAGACGCCGCTTCCCTTATCTCCACTTCTTTCCTGCTCGGCTCTGTCAGGATCCCCGAATAAAACATCTCTGCGCCCGTGACTGGCTCGCTCCTTGAAGATGCGCGTCTCGGGGAGCTGCGATGGGGGGATGCTCTGCCGCCTGCGCTTTATAGCCGGAGCCTGGTGACGTGCGGAGGCCGGCAGGTACCTCGGCCGGAGGGGCTGGGCACATCGCCACGCGCGGCGCCCGCAGCGGCGGGGGAGCTGGGGCTGCTCCGAGGGGATAACGCACGGCTGCCCTTCCTCCCCGCTGCCTCTCCTGACAGCACGGCTAGCCACAGGCTCTCAAAGCCCTCACGAACAGAAGGGAGCACCGGAGCGCCGGGACGGGGCTTTGAGAGCTGCGCACAGCCCCGGGAGCCAGCGCACTCCCGGGCGGGCACAGCTGGATTGCCCCTCATGGGGAACTCAAGTGTCGCGACAGGTGGCACTGCCCAGCTCCCGTGTGCTCCTGGGGGCTGTTCCCTGTGGGGTGGCGCAGCCCCACACGGACTGTGCAGCTGGCCATGGGGAGGTTTGGTACCTTATGCCGGGGCAGGCTCAGGATGCTCCTGGTCTCACCAGAGCATCACCAGCACCGATCTGGATCACCACTGTCCACTCAAGTGCCCAGGAAAACTGTCGCAAAAGTTGTCCCAGCCAAACTGGGACACCTTAAATGTGGTTTTACACAGGGTTTCTGTACCCATCAAAAAAGTAGAAAAAGCACAATTTAACATTTACACAATTTAATCCCTAGCACCAACGCAACTGATTGTCTATCAGAGCAAAACTTGGCAAAGCAGCTGTAGTTTTGCAGCTTTCGTGCTGCTTGTCTAATGATCCAGGTGTTGCTGGAGTCAGCCTTGCTGTAGTTACTTACTTCTGACCCCAGACAAAGCTGGGAGATGTGTTAGAGGATGAGGACCTTGGCTGTCCAGAGACATCCTTTATTCTTCACAGGCAGCTCTAGGCTTCCAAGAACGAGTCCTTTTTTTCTGGGGCTGGGCTGTCCTTTAACTTGTTTTACTTAAGAATGAACAAAGTCTCAGGGAAAATTCCCTACCTCTTTCCGTTAGAGTGTACAACATGAACTAATACACATTAACAAACTTAACAGACTTTCATGCTGTAAAGACTGATTAATGTAATAGTTAGAGAAGGGAATTTTCTTAGCAAGACTCACAGCCCACTCGGGTTTCTTTCACTGCAACAGCGAGGGAGAGCAGCAGGTGCTTCCCTGAGCTTTCTGCTTTCCAAGTAATTTGTTGCATGGAATAGGTGCAGAAAAAATGCATCTCTGCCTCAGAGAGACAGTACAGATCTGGAAACACTCCATATGGGTTTGGTTCTTGTTAAACTCAGAAAGACCTTTGATAAGCAAAGCACAAGAAAAGCAGAGCTTAGCCCAGGATTTATGCCAAGACAGACTCCCAGGACACTTCTTAACTTTCTGAGCAGCTGGGACGCTGATTCTCCTTTGCTGTCACTCACGAACAGAGCTTGGACTCCCGCTTTCTGCTCACCAAGACACCACTGGCACCGCACAGCCCCTATTCCTGGCCTGGGGAGTGGGGCTGGCACAGAGCAGGGCTGGTGCCAGAACAGCAACTCTCTGTGGGTAAACTCACACATCTGAGCTCTGCAGCCGCAGACAGACCATGTATGTTCAGCCCCTCCTCATGAGACACGGGAGAAGGAAGGGAAAAAAATCAGATGCTGAGGCAGAATGCCATAAAACCCAAGCCCATTATTTCACAGCCTCTCATAAAGGTGAGGCTATGTAAGCCACGACACATGAGCCAGCCCAGCTCAGTGAGTGTGTCAGCCTGCAGAAGGATAACAGGGCTGACAGTCTGCAGGGGGATATAATTTTTATTCCCTATGCTGACTCAGCTCATTACAAGACGGGACCATTGTTCCACTCTGGGCACACATGGCCGGGAGGATAAAAGCACCTTATTTTTCACCTTGGGAGCTATTTGGCACCTTTCCAGCTGATTAAATACAGACACAAAACTGCATCCATGCTCTCCCAAAGGCAAGGAGGAAGCAAAAGGGCTGCCACTGAAACCAGGAGGCATTTTTTAGTATAAAAGCTCCCTGGAGTAGCAGCACTCTGCCCAATGTATTAACAAATGCCAGTCAGCTCTGGCTTATTTCAAGAAGAGTAAAGCTGCAAGCACAGGTGGAGCATGAAAAGCCCTCTCCCACTGCAGCTCCGAGGCTGCAGCCTGTGTTTCTACTCATCACACAAGCATTTTGTCTGAGCCCTGCAATTTCACTTCTGCTGTGTTACAAATGCACTTTGTGCCAACAGCTCCAAAGAAAATCTGCTCAATGCTCAAGAGTAACAAATGAGATAAAGGCCTAATTCCTCTCTTGATTTCTAATCCTGAGAAAGAGGAAAGGGGAAGGAGCAGTTAAGTCATCTGCTCAAATTATGCAGGGTCCACACTGAAAGAGGGGCTCCGTTTGGACAGCTCACACCCAGGGGTTAAGTTGGTTAAGTGGTTAAATCACTTGTTTGCAACAGATTAGCTGGTGGTATTTCTCCCCCTCCCCACACAATATATCTAAATAGGGGCACATTTCAGAAAAATTCCCATCCACTCACCGGAGACAGGCCAGTGCATGACCACTGTCCCTCACTCAAGAAAAGCTCCGAGGGACAAAACCACTTTTCCTGCTCCTTCCTGCCTCCAGAGCAGCACGGAATGTTCCTCCGCACCTCCATGTAACATCAAGTCCGATGTCAAAAAGAGGCTTCACAGGGCTGTGGTGGAGAAAACCCCTCCAGCCTGGGTCTGTCCCTGCCCTCCGGGGCAGGCTGGCCCTGCCAGGAAGCCGAGGTGCCACCATGGCCAGGCACAGGCTGCCGGTGGCTCTGGCAGGTACCTGCAGAGCTGCCGCGGCTTTGGAACGGGCTCTGTCCCGTGCCCGGGGCATCTTCCCCAGAGCTTTTCTGCTGGCCCAGCGAAGTCCTCGGGGTCCAAACCCGCTGCGAAGAGCAAACAGAGGGAAATGGTGCTTTCCCTGGCCTTTCCAACGTGCCCTTTGCCATCACAGCTGGGGACAGGGAAGGCAGTGCCACAGGGCAGCGCGAGCGCCCTCGGAAAGAGGGGAGAGGATGCGCAACTTTGATAAGCTTATCAGCCAGCCTGCAAGGCAGACAAAGCGACACCGGCATAGCTTTTCAAATGCAATTTGCTTCACCTATGATGGTTATACCCCTATTTACAGCCGGTTTGTACTGGCTCAGTCCCCAGTCACGCCTGCAGCTTAATCAGCCTGAGGGAAGAGGAGCTGCGGACTTTCGTTCACACCCCCATTCCATCTCCTCTCCCGGTGAAGAGGAAAGCAGCACCAGGCAACGCAGGAAGTGGGTCGGTCCTTTTTTTTTTTTCCCTCTCCTTTTCTTTGATTTCTCATCTTTCCCTAAAAAGAAGTGATTTGTTAGTGGTTGGCATATCCTGAAGAAATGCAGAGATGCCCCAGAAAACTCTGAAGAAAGGACAGAGTGGTATAATTTAACAGAAAGAGAAGCAGGCAGTAGGTCCAAAAGGAATAATTTGCTCAGCACAAAGAGGAAAATTTAGAGAATCCATTTCCACAGAAAAGGCTATGAAGAGCTTAAGAAAATGAAATCACAATAATTGATGTATTAAAATAAGCTTTCTGTCCGTCAGTGCAGGGTCAGTTAGTGCAGGTTAGTAAGGGTCAGTTCTAGCATAATCAGGAAAAAACCTGGAATAATAAGGAGACTACAAACCAGTCGTTTTCTAAAAACGTTGGATACAAAAATCCAGAAGGATTTACTGAGCTACCTGATTATCGTTTGTAGCAAGACAAAGCCTATGGATAGAGCTAGAGAAATCCTCTAACATACAAAAGTAGAGTCAGGTTGAGATTCCTGAGAAATGTGGTCTATTTTGTCCAGTAACTCCACACTCACCTTCTGTGTTTCCAGTGCTGACCAAGGGAAAGGATCTCCTGGGCTGGGATATGGGCCCATCACAGGCATTTCATGGAGGCAGCTATTCCCAGGGCATCTCTCTCTGTTTATCCTGGGTGCAGATCCAGCCTCCTTTCCCTGTGCGTGTTCTGTGCTGTGCCTGGGCTGGTGGCATCAAGCACGAAGCAGAGGCACGGATGACACTGGGAGAGGAATCAGACATTGCACAGCTGCTCCCAGGAGACTGAGCTGAATTTATCTGTCTGGTTCTCTTCATACACAGAGGCAACAGGTGGATGAGAGTTTCAGGAACACAAAAGCTGCACATGTCAAAACATGAGATTAAAATGGCAAGTCTCGCAAGAGCTCCCTTACCTCTATTTTCCCTTCTTTAAAGAGGGTGAAACATGAGAAGAGCTGGTTTTCTTCAAAGCAGGAGGAAATGGTGCACAGAGAGCACAGGTGATGTTTCTTCCCAGTAGGTACCCACACCAACCTCTGTTTATTATGTGCGACAGCAAAATTACTTCAGTGTAAAATTTCCAAAATGATTAATTTGAAGAAACATTAATACAAGCTAGTTCTCACCCTCCCATATGTATGTTAGAGCTGAACTGCAAATATTTATTTTGAAGTAATCTGCACGTATATTCAAAGTGCCAACCATAACTACATCACTCAGGCTTCCCAAACCTCAGGGGGTTTCACTTCTCCTGTCCTGCAAAAGGCAGCTTGTGTGCCGAAGACTTCCTCTGCTGCTGGGGCATTCCAAGCCGTAAATTTTATATTCAGGTCATTAAATATATAGGAGGGATCTTGTTAAGGCTAAACCAGGGCGAGTCACTTCACACTACACAAACACAGTGTTCTCGCTCTTTTTTAACTTTCCAGAAGCCTGACATCTGGAGACCAAGGAGGAGCAGGGCAGGACATGCAGGAATGCCTCTGCTGCTCGGGATTTCTGAGCTCTGAAAGCCAGGAGGAAGAGGGCGCTGCTCTTCTTCCCATCAGGTTCTCTGTCAGTCCAGCAGGAACTGCTAAGGAATAACCGGGAGCCTGTTGCTCTGGAAAAGCAGGGGCTGGTGGGATGAGATGCTGGCTCTGAGGGGTAGGAGAGGGCAGGGAGACCCAGGAGACACAGGTTCAGCCCTGGGTTCTGCAACGAAAAAGATCACAGGTAGGATCAAGCAATGGGGCTGGGATTTCCTGGCTCATCCTAGAGCTGAGGAACGCTGTAGTGGCATTGCTGCATTCAGTGTCTCTCCCCAGACGCAGCTCAGAGCACCTGGACAATGCAGAGCTTGACAACAAGCTGTAAAAACCAGAGGTGGTACCCAACCATCTGAACAGCAACCACCCCACAGGCAGAATTTTCCTAGGCTTGCTCCTGTTTGCTTCTTGAAACAGTTCCCAGCTGTCCCTAATGAAGGGATTATGGGCTCCCCACGTAAAGGGAGCTGCAGGATGCTGTCGCTGTCATTAGCCACTGGACTGATGCCACCTAACAGGAGACATGGAGAAACAGCCATTGCAGGAGCAAGAGCAGCACCCAGTTTTCTCCAACAGAGACGTGCCATTGTTTTCACCCGTGTTTTCCTTGTCCCATTAGTAATTTTCTCCTTTTCTTCTGCCCGGGGGACAAAGGCTGCGCACAGCACTGAGGACAAAGCCCAGCCATGCTAGCAGCCAGTGGTTTCTGGATACAAAGGATTCCAGTCTTGGTCTAAATACTCCAGTACAACAATCCACTTCTGTTCACCAACTCACTTAAGCACCTGCTTAAATGCTTTTGTGAATAGGAATGACAAAATTTCTCCTGCCCAGCATGGTGAAAAGTCACTCTATAGTACACCAAAGATCAGTGTGCACACAAAATCATGTGCAATAGGTATACATTTCCCTTGGACACTTGGGACATCTGTGTTTGCTTTTACATCTCTGTGGCTAATTAATCATAAGGCAGCTGGCCAAATTTTTCCTTGAGTCAACACCTTGGTCGTTAGTGGAGATACAGTGGGGATACATGGTGCCCACAATGACATCCGTGCCTAGCTGCAGCCATGGAAGCAGTTCCCTAACCCAGTCCTAATTTGGCAGCAAGAAGTTTTAAATATTTATCCCTTGATTGTTGCAAACGTAGAACACTGGCTTGTCATTTTCTCCCCTTTATTTTCTTCTTAAACCAATACATTATTCTCAGAAACAACTGGCACCATGACCCCACGATGGACCAGGAGAAGAACACATCATAATCATTTTCCACTGGGATCCTGTTGGCCAGGGTGCTTATATCCAAGGTTTTCTTTTCCACAACCCCATGTCTTCATCAGTGTGAAGCGCACACTGGCTCCAGAATAAAAGATGGAATTTACGGAGCATGTGAGGCCACAGACTCAGTGCTCTGTCTTCCCCACACAACGACAGAACTGAAGAGGTTGCTGAAACCTGAGCTGGGGATGAGAACAAACCAAGGCAGTCTAAGCAGGAGCAAGATCAGGAAAGTCTGGCAGCTTATACAGCAGAAAGGGTCTTCTACATCTCCTGTCTTTGTATGACAAGTTTAGAGCTGGCACGGGTATCTGAGAGCTCCCTGCCACAGGGGGGAACTCTCAGTCCTGAAAGGAGTTATGCAAACTCTTTAAAAGTCCTCTGTCTTTTCTGGCTTTCTAGCCAAAGAACTTCCCTCTGGCCAAGTATAAATCTGCTGCAGAGGCATTTCTCATTCCAGATGTTTTGGAGTGGTATGATTCCTAAATAGCAGCACTTGGGGAGAGGGAGGGGGAACTCCTCAAGCAAACTCTGTGGAATTTACCTCATGGAGAAGACAGATCTCAGAACATAATTTAAAACCTTGGGGGGAAAAAAAAAAATCACTCTGTCTCTGGAACAGGACGAATTCAGGTCAGCTGTGAAACAGAACTGCCTTTTGAAGGGGTCCTCTATGGCTTACCCAGTTTACCAGGTGATGGTGACAAAAATAACAAACTCCAGTGATGCAGTAAGCAAGTGGGCTGAACAAAATTGGAATTTCCCAGCTCTTTTGCAAAAGCCCCAAGAACAGGTGCTTATTTCAACTCGTGCCAATGTGGGATTCACCAAGGAACAACATTCTTACTATACTTTTTAAAAGACTGACTGTGAACCTTTTCTGCCGCTACCAGTTAAAGGAGTATTCATAGAAGGATTTCCTTTGACAAATATTTCCACTTTCTTATGGAGCTTGGTTCTAGGACAGCTTTGCACCTTTCCTTCAGAGGAGAAGAGAAGGGGGTAGCTTGCTTTGTGTATCAAGTCTGAAATTGATCTGTTTTCACAACAGACCAATATTTAATGAACTCAGGGATTGAATGCTATAAGTTAAAGATATATAAATTTTGGGACTTAAAACATTCAAATCCTAAATTCATCAAATGCATAAAAATATCTTTGTTTTGGAGCTTCGAGATAAAGCAAAATCTGAGTGTAAGATATTTACAGTATCCATTTAAGATAAAAATGTTATTTACAACAGCATTAGAGAGGGGGTCACCACAATGTTAGTCAAACACAGGATCTCTCACCTCTGTGGAGCCCTTATGTTTATTTTATGAAGCCAAGGCTCCAGGACTCTCAAGTGCTGCAGGTATAAGTGAGCTCCCATTGTACCCTCCTGCCATGGCCCATGCAGAGCTGCAGCAGCTCCTGACGGGCAAGATTCAGTCAGAAATGTTACTGGATACTCAGGGCTAATATTTGCTCATGTACAGAGTCGTCAGCAGGGTTTCAGTGTGGCTCTCCTAACACAGAGGTTGTGTTTGCCATGTTGTGATTTGGTTAAATGTCTCCACCTTCAAGTCTAGGCAACTGAAGGACACTTGAGCTCACACTATGCCCCAAAAGGAAGGCAGCTGCCCCAGGAGAGCAGGAACATGAGCACTGTGAGCAGGAATGATGAGGCACACAGCACTTTGAGGTGTTTGTGCCCTACCTTGGGTGTAATTTACTGCAGGGTCGTCTGTCCAGCCACTGATAGGAGTCAAGCTGTGATCAAGCTGAGCAACCAAACGATGTAGGAAATCAGTAGCTGACTACACACACAATTTCATTTTGAAAGACAAATGTTCGAAGTCCATTATTGACATCTGTAAGAACTGAGTCACCAGAGTGATGGGGCCAGGCAGAGTGCCAGAATCGCTCACTGTTCTCAGAAGTAAATAACAGCAACTGAAGTTACACATTCACGGCCCATTTCCTCCAGCTTCCTTTGAGGTTTGTTCTGCCTGGAAATCAACAACTTTCAACCCACACATTTCCTCACCAGTAATTTGGAAGAGACGGGGGGAACAGCCTTGATCAATGGTCAGAACTCAGTTCAGACAAAGGTCTCCTCCCACTGCAGCCTGAAGTGGCAGCGATACCTGGCCCAACAGCGAGAGTCCTTCTAGGCCCCGTATTGCATTTTGTAAAAATTGAATGACTCAAAATACAAGGTCACTTACAAACCACCCCCTCCCCTTCCAAACGATTGATCAGAGGCAGTGGTGAGGTCCAAGAGATGCCGAGGTATCCAAGCCCCACTTTCAGCCGACTGTCTGGTTATGGGGTCCCGCTGCAGAAGCCCCATCCAGCTGCTGTTTGCCAGCAGGGATTTTAGCAGGATCTGTCTTTCTTGGGGCCACATGCTGCCCTCTCGTGGGAAGCCCTGCGGATGGTACCCTGCTGCCTGGGCACAGCCAGCCCTGAGCCCGGGGACAGCGCCACAGGGAGCTGCTCCCACAGCCCCGGCACAGCAGCTTCAGGCAGACCACCGCAGCCTCGCTATCTCAGCCCAAACCCTCGAAAACGTCCTTATTGGAGCACTTTCACAATATCCCAGGCAAGAACAAGACCCTGAGAGGTGTCTGAGGGATGGATGAGGCTCTAGCATCTCCCATGAAGTTATGCCAGAGCACGTGTCCAGAGCATCCCTAAGCCAGACTGTCTTCTTCATCGGATTTTACTTCTCCAGACCTGCATGAGGAAACGTACCCTGCTGGGATAGATAGGCCTTTTTTATCCACTCCAAGAGCAAATGGTCACGTTGGACTTGCGTCCTGCACAGAGCTGGGACAGGTATTTGTGCTGTGTTTATTCCAACCCCGCTGCATCCCTCTCACACCACAGGCACTGGCTGCAGGCCTTTCTGGACAGCCCTGGGCAAGACAGCAATGCCCACATTGTTGAGCCTTCAGTTCCTAGAGCTAAGCTTCCTTCTCCCACTGAATGAAGTTGCTGTTCTCAGCATGGATGAGCCTTTTCAGGGTTTTATTTTTGTAAGTTTGCTGAGAGAATTAGCACCTACAGGAGCCAGGGCACAATAGTTGTGCTATGTAAGCCAGACAGGCCCCCTGAGCACTTTTCTGTCGGTCCTGTTTTTAATAACTGGTCTCAGCTTTTCCACACAGCCCCTCACACCAGCACTACACCAGTAACAGCAAACTGGGGGCCACCCAAAATCCATGAGCAGTGTTGTGTCACACAGAGACTTGTCCACTGGACACAGAGATGCTGAATCCCAGTTTTCTGGAATGCCTTCTGAATGTCCACTTTAAACCTCACAAAAACCACCATCCCCTCTCTTGCTCTTAGCTGCTTTCTGTGGCTGGGTTTTACCCCAGAAGCCAGGTGAGCTGGCATTTTGCAGCAGGTGACAGCTGCCACTGTTATATTTGCCTGAGGATGAGGCTTCCTCTAGCCAACCATAAACTTGTCCTGTACAGAAGTGTTTCATGGACGTTTGTAGTGTGCATAACAGGCAACACCTGAGCTAAGAACTCCTAAACAACAAATTGCATCTCAAGTGACCACTTCAGAATATTTCAGCTTCCAATGCAACTTCTTCTCTTCATAGAACTATGAACCCTTCATTTCCTGATCCCCAGAATCATCACAAAATGCAAATTTCATGGCATATGATTGGTAAGTCTGCATTGCCTATTGAATAAACTTCCCAGTGGAAAAAAGAGAGGGCTTTGGTTGCATCAGATCAAGTTTAGCAGCCAGACAGTGTGAGGGAGTTTCCTTTACGAATTCTGTATTTACAGACATCTCCAACAAGAAAAAATATTTCAAGGTCTTCTTTTCTGACCTGTTTTTTCTCACTGTGTACTAAACAGGCTTTGCTTCATGGAATTTGAGAAACTTCCCCTTCAAGATGTGCTTAATCAGAGAAAAAGCTGCATTAACACACATATATTTAAACAGAGAAGGATACTTTTTTTCTTTTTTAACACCTAAAGTGATTTAATAAAGTAGTTTAAAGAGCAGCATGAGAATGTCATACATAATTTGCACTGACTTGGAGAAAAACTAGATGGGCTTACCTACTGAGTGGAATGTGTCCCTTGAGTTCTCTAACTCCTGTTTTCCCCACGGGTGCTCCATTTGCATCACTGCTCGTGGGTGTTCTCTACAGTCCCAGCAGAACATGTGTTGTGGAAAGCAGACTTCCACAAGAGAGAGAGAAAATCTGCCTATGAGCAAAAGAATTATTCAAATAAAATGGGCAGCAGCAAGAGGTGTTGTAGGATGGGTTTGTTCCAGGGATCCCCAGGAACAAACACAAGTTTGGCTCAAGTTCTTTAAGAAATACTTGTTTGTCTCCTCCAGCAGCAGCCTTGCACAAGCACAGTTTGAGTGGAGCAGCATCCAAAGGAAGAGTGGAAGTGTGTTTACATTTTTTGTTGTGACAGGTTTTGCAGTCCACATCTCTTGCATTTACGGGATGCCATCTACATGCATGAGAGAAAAAGCATTCGCATTTAAGCTTATTTAATTCAGAAATATTTGCGGACCGCTACCCTTGCCTTCTGTGACACAGGATTATCATAATGCCATTGCTTCCTGCTTACCCACACCAGACCTCCTCTGATTCCTTGGATTTAAATAAGCTTCAAGTCTTCCTCTCCATATTCTGTTATTAATCATTTCTGTTATGTAAACACCCAAAGGTCCCAGTCAGAATTTCAGCTCCCACTGTTGTGGGAGTTCCCAGGAGAGTTCGCACTGACTTTCCCTGTCACAGAGGGTATCTGAGCACTCGTGTCCATCACTGCAATCCAGCATTGGTAACATTCACAGAATCAGGAAGAATATTTGAATAACACAGCTTTCTCCTGTGATCAGCCTGTAGTAACTATACTTTTCCAGGACTTCTATATTCCCGTATGTCATTTACCCTGCTGTCTTTGCCACGTAAATCAGTGTCACCTTTCCACAGCAAACTGCTGAATTATACAGTTGTGTCTTCCAAAACCACACTAAATGAGCCTGGGTGGACACATTCAGTGAAATACAAACCAGTTCTTGTCACTGTGATCAAAGGAAGTTAAGGGTCAAACAGGCAATTGAATACATTAAGGAGAAGATATTTGGATTACTTTTATAAAAGTTTGATAGACTAACTAGAACGAATAATCTCAACATAATATTATTTTTAAAGCACCCAGAAAAATAGTATTAAAAATTATTGTAGATTGACTTATTTTCAATTTCCTTTGACCTAATTCTATTTTTCAATTCTCAGAAATTAAGCCAGTGAATTTAATGACATTGTGGTATAATCTTAAAAGTATTCTGGGAACTTGTGTCTTAACACAGGCTTTCGCCTTGTTTTCCTTCATTTGGGGGTTTTTTAAAATTATTTTTCCTTTTAAACAAGATGGTTTGGGGTTGGTTTTTTTTTTGTTTGTGTGAGATGTGTTTTGTTTTGTTTTTTAGGAAAAATAATCAGATGAATCTACAAAGTAATAAAATACTTTGGAGTTACCTAAAGTTGTTTATCCTGTCTCCATGCTGCTTGTTACAACAGACCAATTGACTCCGGCTCATCATATAGGAGACATTTTTTAAACGATTTTTAGAATTAATACCAGGATAATTCTGGTGTTTTACTTGCCAGAATTATGTGTACCTCGTACGTGAAGAATTGCATCTTTATAGGCATAGATGCAGCCTAGCACTATACTACATGAAACAGAATGCTTAAGCAGGTGTTCCCAGGATAAAGCGTATCTGATGTGCAATAACTTGTCAAACAACCATTAAATTTGTCAAAACTACTGTTTAGCACAGCAAAGACAACTAAAAATATTAGCCAAGAACTTAATGCAGCTAAAAGTTCACTGGTTTATTTCTCTTATCAAGAGTAACAGTCTGAAACATTTTACATAAATTTACAATCATCAAAAAGATCCTTATGCTTATCTCATGTAGGTGACATTGAGTCATCCAGTTAGGGCTAATTGTTATTACAAAAATTAAATCTTGTTTTATAAGGTTAAACATTTTTGGGTTATTTGTTGCCAAAACACGACATCAGTCTACAACCACACAGTAGAAATTGAAATTTCTACAGAGCCACTACCATCACTATGAAGATACAATGCCAAGTGTTTACAACATTCTGCAAGTTATCACTTCTCCCAGCATTCAAGGTAGCAAAAATTCCCTCTTCACTTTTTGCTGTACACACAGGAATTACAGTAAAAGGGGAAATTTTGATCCATAATGTCAGAACAAGGGTAACAGAAGTGCTTCTGAGTCATTTGCTATTTAAGTAGGAAACTAACAGGGTTGTGGAACAATGAGGATTCTTCTCTGAGAAAGGGCAGGTTTTTTCCTCAGCCTCAGACCGTGCACACTCCTCTTCTCCC
Source organism: Eulacestoma nigropectus (assembly GCA_013397775.1). Classification (NCBI taxonomy): domain Eukaryota; kingdom Metazoa; phylum Chordata; class Aves; order Passeriformes; genus Eulacestoma; species Eulacestoma nigropectus. The sequence continues at coordinate 868,071 of VZTE01001628.1, read as the reverse complement.
AGCAATGACGATGGCCTGTGCTCATGGGGCGAGAGAAGCCAAGCTGAGATCGCTGTACACGCCCAGGCCGTGGGGCTCAGGCAGCCGTGCAGAGCTGGCACAGCAGGACTACGAGAGGAGGTGCAGTGTGATACACCCAGAGCAGGGCTCAGTAACTCATGCGCAGAGCAAGACAGCCCAATTTCTCCCACTAGAAACACTGGGACGTTTCACAGCTTTGGCTTTCTTGAAGCCTGGTTGAAACCAATCACTGATTTGTGTGTCCCTCAGCACCACAAAACAGAGCTGTTCAGATCTGCAGCCTCCCTGGGAGGGAGCACAGCAGCAACTGGCCTCTTTTCCCTCGGCACTGAGCACACAGCCCACAGCAAAGCCCCTCCGCTGGGCTTGGCCCAGAAGCTGGCACATCATGGTCCTCTCCCCACTGTGCCCCACCACCTGAGCAGGACTGCAGCACCTCGGCCCCTCCAGAGTGCTCCACTGCCACACAGAGGTGGCCGGTGGCTCACTGGGGCTCACTGACACACTGCATCTGGCATGGGAAGCCTCCAACAGTGCAGGTGCAGCCAAAGGGAAACTATCTGGAAATACCTTTCTGGGTTCTCTCCATGACAGCACACTTCACCACAGATGCAGCAAAGACTCTCACCACCCTTCCTCGTGTTTTGGCATTCCTCAGCCATTCCCCTCCCCAGTCACAGTGCTTTGTGCCTTCTGCCAGACAATCCTATCCTTGTTTCCCCGCAAAGGCAGCAGGGACCCTGTTCAGGATGAAGCACAATGCACAAGGACCTGTGTTCCTTCCCTTCTGCTCTGCCAATTCTGCCTGAGCCTCGCTCCTCTTGCTGCAGGCCTGGCAGCCCCATTCCTGGAATGGGCACCCACCACCCTGCCACAGCCGTCCCCCAGCAGCTGCTGGAGCCCCAGTGCAGCCAGCTGGGAGACACAGCTCTCCCTCCTGGCAGCAGCACAAACCTCTTCCCTGCCCAGGCCATGGCAATTCCGCAGCAGCAGCAAGAGAGACATGGTGCCACAGAGATCCTGAGAGGATCTGCTCCCCAGCTGTGGCCAAGGCCATTGCTCCTCCCCGTCACACCATGGCCAAGACATGTCCTTGCCCCACACACACCACCACGGGGCAGCTGCTCAGCAAGGCTGAGGCAGGAGCACCCATTTGATCCCAACAGTGCAGGAAGGAGATTCAGAGCCCAGCTCTTGCTGAGGGTTTCCTCTGTCACACTGTGGACGTGGTATTATTCACATACAGCAGTTAAATACCACATGCCAATGCAATGAAACCCAGGAGATCTAACTCCACACCCTAGGAAAGGGAGCATTTGTCCTGGCTACCCTGTGAAATCTAAGTACCTTTCTTAAGATGGCACAGAGAGGGAGTTTGGTGCCAACTGCACCCCTTGGCATGGCCAGTGACCAAAAGACAGAAGTCATTAAGTCCATTTCCAAATGGATGGGACTGTGGCTATTTCCCTTCAAGGCAAAAGGTTCCCAAGGTACATTACTCTGAGAGAATGGATTGTACTGCCAGAGGACAAGCAAGTGTGGACAGAATAGCATTGACACAACATTTTGATCAACACAGTTCTCCCTACAGGCCCTCTCAGGATAGCCTTGTCTCCAACAGGAAACACAACCTGAGGAGAAGAACACAGAGTCTGGGAATCCTGAAGAACAATTTGCCATAGACAACCTTTGTGGCCACAGGCTGGCTGAGTCATTGTACCTTTCCTTCCCTCCAGCCAGATAGGGAAAGCAGCTCTTCTCTGCTCAATGAGGCCATTGCAAGGTGTTCAGAAAAGGTAGAGAATATAACAACTGAGGCTCATACAAGAACCCTACCCAGCTTTAAACAGTGTTGTACCAACAGCACCATCTATGCAAAGCCTGCGTTTAAAATGGGGCTTCTCTGCAGGTGCTCAGAGGACAGGATTTTATACAGCTTGGAAGATGCCTTTTGCTGTCCCAGGCCTATGCACAGGGACAACACTGGCATTTAGCAAAGAATCTGATCTAACAGCTGCAGACAGCCCAAAATGGAAGTGTCCGGTGGGTCAGGGCCTGTTTTCCATTGCTGTGGTGCCCCCAGTTTATTCTGGTATCACTCCATGTAAGCCAACAGGTCATTAGCATGGACTTGGTGTGAGCCAGACCCTGAACATTCAAGCTAATATTCAACCCTTTGCTTCATGCCACATATAGTTCAGAGAAAGACTGCACCTTGTGCAGTTCTTGGCCTCACTGGCTTGAATTAAAACTATGTCAACCTTAGCTCTGAATTTCCTGCGTAGCAAAAGTTGAGAGAGACATCAATCCTGTTCTCACTTTCAGTGAGACCAAACACGAACCCAGCTTTGTTGAGGTAACATGCACTAATGGCAGCCCAGGGTTCATCCCAAACCACACTACTTAGCCTGTCTGTCCTCATTAGCTTTTAGAGGTGCTGATGAAGCAACAGCTCAGAGCTCTACAAACTTATGCTTGGCACCATTCAGTTACAGAAATCATGGGCAGTCTCCAATTCAGGGACCCGTGAAGTATCCTTTGGAACCCAAAAGGTATTATCTGGAAAGTAATCAAAATTCTGTTCACCAAAATATTTATATTAGCTGAGAAAGTCAAACTCTGCCAAGAACGGAGCTGGCGAGCTTCCCTGGAGTGTCTCTGCCAGTGTGTAAAACACAGAAAGCAGCCCCGCCTACCACAGCCCCTCTGTGCATGCCCAGGGCTGGTTTAGCTTTTCAGTACAGTGCCAACTATTTGTAAGGCCTCAAAAATCTGGAAACTTTGGAGCGCAGCAGCCGGATGAAGGATCTTGGGAACATCTCTCTTGACTCTTGGGCTGTGTACTTGAAGTAGTTCTGTGGATGCGCCAACACGTCAAACAATGCCTTTATCAGCTTCTTGTCCTGGGAAAAGAGAATCAGATTTTATTGTAGTTCCACAGAGGAGTCAGGGTCAGTACTACCAAAGTTTAATGCCTGTCTAACTCATAAAAGATTATGGGCATTTTACTTCTCAGGTGTTTCAGGGGCTTAGAAACAGAGCAAGGCTGACATTCAGGCCCCTGGGAAGTCACTGGCCTTCCACATTAGGAGCACCAGAATTTCTTCCCTCCTCATACACCCAGGAACAGCAAGCCAACAAACAAACCACAAAATAAACACACACTTGAGCTGATACCCAGCAAAATAAAGGCATGCACTCAACTTGCCTATGGAAATCCCCTAACCAAGGTCAGAGAAATCCACAAAGAGACTTCTTTCGCCCAGGCAGGAAAAGCCTTTGCTATTCTACAGGCTACAAGGAGCAGCACCAAGTGCTTTCCCAATAAAATAATCTCCCTAGTAGGTCTGATCCGCCTTCAAACCCCCTGAGGAAAGGGTCCCATATCCACTGCTGTGCACAATCAGGATCTGCTGATTCACCCCATTTCCCTGAAGCAGCACATGTCTGAGTGCACCAAGGAGCAGAGCTGATGCAGGGCAGGAAGCAAACTCACACCAAATAATTTAATTTCCAATCAAAACCAACATGTTTAGTGGAAGGAACGTACCTTAAGTATTTCTTGATGATTTTCAGATGCGTAAAGTCTGCCATCTCGAACGATGTCTTCTATCAGTTCTTGGTAATCCTCTGTGGGGAAAGCACAAGAGAGTAATTTGCAGGTTCACTCCACTTGCACACTCAATCCCTTGGCTACCCATGGAAGCCCTGCCCTCAGGAGAACCAGTGGTACTTTGTCCTCATAGTAGCAGTCAGCAAATATTCCAAACATTTTTGTGTTCACTATGAGAGCAGTGTACTCTGCTGAGCAGCTCAGCATCAATCTGTCAAAAGCAAAAGAAATCATAAAGCACCCAAGACTGGAGTGCATACTGTAACCAAGTAAGCTGCTTCAAACCAGCTGAACTGCAGGAGCCCATCTGCACACACCCACAACCTGTTCTTGACTTCCTTCTACAGGAAGAAGGGAAAGAAAAAATTATGTAAGAGGATGCTTTCTCAAAAGTAAGCCCCTGGTCAATCATAACCTGAAGTTCTTCAAAAGGAGAGGTTTCCCCTGAAAAATTATTTATCCACCACTGGTGAAACTCTGCAGATCACAGCAGGGATGACTCCCTCACAATAAATCCAGTGTGAACAGAACTTCACTTATGCTGAACTGCAAATCCTCGGCTCCAGTTTCACACTTCGTGATTCTGGCAAGGATAAGGTGAAAATCTTTCCCCTCAAGCTTCTTTTCAATATAGATATTTTGCTCTCTGGTTCTAGGTCACAAATGGTAGCAGCAACACGATAAATCACAGGTGCTTGGGCTCTGCCTAATTCCTAACTGGGGCCACCCAAAGAAAATGGAAAGGCATAGAAGTGCATAAAAATTAGATTTTAGCTCTGAACTCTGCAATTTGCAGGCCAGAACCCAGAACCCCAGCTCTTTGTTTAGGTCTGTGGAAGACTGGAAACACGGTGGCACTTAAAAGACTGCTGTGTACTGCAGAATTCCTTAAATTAGCTTTAAATGAAACAGCTACTAGAAGCAGCTCCTAGTGACACTGCTGGGAACACTGGGCTGCCCTGCTGCTGAGGCAGGGGAGTTCTGCACTGCTGGAGCTGCACTGGCCCACATCAGCCCAGCTGCTCACACCCACTCACCATCATAGGTTACATAAGGAACTTGGAATCCTTTGGCACTGTTCCCTTCATTCGACTTGAATTGGATCCACAGTTTCTTAGACCTGGAAGTGAAAGCTATGGGGCGCTCGTAGGTCTGGCAGGTTTCATACGTGGTCACCGAGTTGGAAGAAGCTTTCAAAGAAAACACACCAGGGGCAGTTGGGTGACAATGCTTCATACTAACGAGCTGTTAGAAAACAGGTTGAACTACCATCACAAAAATGCTTGCTGGTGTTAGGAAAACTCCTCAAAATGTGGCAGGCCATCAGTGGATGGCAGGCCATCAACAAGGGACTTCTTGGTGAGGGAATATTTTCCTTTTTCCTAAAAAAGCCAGTCTACTGTTTGAAGGACGTGCCTATACTAGAAACTGAGGTTGTTTACCCTCACATCAGGCACCTGTAAGGATTAGCAAGCGTTTCCTCTTTCCTAACCCAGGCTACAACTGCTTGGCATAATGCATGACTTGAACCACCTACCCCTTCTAAACAATATTTCTCTCAGAGTTCACTGACACATCATAGCCTTGCACCCTTGTTTCACCAAAAACTATGGAGCAGCATTGAAGAATAGAACTTCTCCGTTTGCCATTTAAAGAAATTTCTGCTCTTGAATAGAGGCCAGGCTACATACAGTTTATGCAAACAGCAATGCCTGTGAGAACCCTAAGATATGCCTCAGTGGGCATTTCAGACTCACAGCTTTTTCTCATCACCAGGTAGTCTCCACACTCGTCTTCTATGGGCAGGAATATTTCTGGGACCACGATCAGGATGCGGCGCTTCGGCGGTGGGTTGATATTCCAAGTGCACTCCGTGTTTGCAGGGTAGTCCCCAGGATAGTTGGGTGATTCAATATATCCAGTGTAATCTCCCAGTTCCCCTCCACACTGCCTGTCTGGAAAAGGAGCACGGTATGCAGGACAAGGCAAAGAGAGGGCACCCTACAGCTCTCCTGCAGTCACTGGCAGCTGCACGTGTGACAGACACACATTTTCCTTTTTGTATCTGCTGCAGGTACAGTTCTCTTTGCCCACATCTCACATTTCTGTGTAGGTGTGTTTACATACATCTGTGTCTATGTAGGGACTCCAGAGGTGGTTGTGAGCAGTCACATCTCTGCCCTCCATTCTCCCTCTTTAATTTACCCTCAGCTTCCCACACGACAGCTACCATAAATTCAGAACAGTGGCTCCCTTCGTAACTGCCTCTTTCAAAGGATGTTATTAAGAAGAAATGGTTATGGCAGCTATTAAGTTGTGTGAGCCAGCTTCCATTCCTCTTAATAAGAGGGAGAAAATCAGGGTGCTGAGAACACAAACTCTGCTATATCAAGGGAGAAAAGATTTAATAGCAAGACTCCGAGCAACCCAGCGCCAACTGGCAAAACACAGTCATCACTTACCTCGACAAGGATGATGGAACCAGTCTGCAGAAATGGTCTCTCACAGACCTCAGTGAGCCATGTGGGGTGAGATGCAGGCAGGCAGCAAAAGAGGAGCAACACCTCTGCCTTCTCTCCAGCTCCCTGGAGCAAAGCTAAGTTTTGCCCTTAGGGCCACTCTGAACATTAATGGCCCAGTCTTTTTATTTGTAAGAGAGCATCAAAGCCATCTTGCTGTACTTACTTTTGCACTGCGTTACGTTTGTTGACCCATCAAAATCAGTAGTGGTGTTGCCAGGGCAGGAAATGCAGTAATTTTGTCCAAACTCAGGCTGGTACGTCCCAGTTGCGCAGCGAATACATCGGTGAGTTGTGGTGTTGTAAAAATGGCCAGGAGAACACTGAACTGGACAGTAATTAAATGCATCATGGTTAAAAAAGTGACAGTAGCACACTAGAATATGCTTTTATACATTTGTATGAGACCTAGTGTAATTTCAGAAACTGAAATGCCATATTAGTAAACTGTGGGGGTAACAAAAAAGGTGATGAAGCAAATTTTAGTTCATCAGGTCATTTTGTGCAAGTTCAAAATTCCCAAATGCAACACTATAGAGTGGTTCTGTGCGAAAGCAGCCAGAAAACCATATTAATAAACCATGATGTTAACAAAACAATTTTAGTTTATCAGGTCATTTCTGCAAGTTCAAAAGATCTGTTATCAAATGTAGCTTCCTATGCTGCACAGTCCCTTTTTTTTCTATTCCTTTTAAGCTCTGCTTACTCCCAAATAATTCTTGCTGAGTTTTGGAAGCTAGCTCAGCCAGGACTCCTTCCCTACATGCTGCCCCAATCCAAATGCTTCAGACAAGCTCCAAACAGTTCTTGCATCTGTGATTCCATGTCTCACGTGGCCTCTTCCACATGCAAATTCCTGAGCTCTTCGTTCCAGTTAATAGAAAGAATTCCTTTCATCTCCACTCCAATTTGAAAACTGAACATCATTTATAGACTTGTTTTTGTTTATGTTAAATAAAACTGAAGTCAGTTCCTCTTATCTTGATCCAGAGTTTTAACATCATTTTTTAGTACTTCATTTTTGCAAAATTAAGTATGAAAAAACAGTATTTTCAGTATTTTCCATTTCCTTCTGTATAGAATCTACACTGAAGGAAACTATTAGATATCACACCACCACCAGTAATATTAATTCTTCAACGATACTGCAAAATTCTTATAATATGCTGCAATTCCCAGTAGTAAACATATCTTAACTGAAACTAGAGAGATTTCTTAATCCAAACCACTACCAAATGTTTGCATCAGGACCTTATCTCTATCCCTTATTTCTGCTCTGCAGCAGTAGATTTTCTGTTAAGACTTTGTCCTCCAGTGATTTCTATAAGTAATTTTCTTTCACCCATGCTTTTGGTAATCAGTTTTAGAAAGAACTGAGGCTTTATTGAATTGCCTTGCAGCCAGGCCAGGCCATCCAGCTGTGAGACTCCTGGAAGGACTGATCCTCAGAAGGAGAAAGAACCTTCCCTGAATGCCCTGCTTGAGCAGCAGCACTTATTTTTGCCTCGGATTAATGCAGTTCATCAGACACATCTTGGCCTTACCTTTGGTCTCACAGTCCTGAAACAAGGATGCCCCACTATGCCTTGTTGTTAGACCTCCTCCACAGGGAAAGCAGGATACTCTCCCAGCTTCAGGCTGGTATGCTCCAAGGGGACACGGCAGGCAGGGCTTGAAGCCATCAGGAGAATATTCACCTGGGGAGCACTGATCTAGAGGAGGAAGAACACACATTATAGATGAAGGTGTGTTAGTGATCCTGCGCGGGACCTGCAACCCCACAGTGAAACTGCTCTCCTTTACTGGGGCAGCTGCGACCAGGGCTCCAGAACTGAATGCTGGCAACAGCTAGAGCTTAATACCTCCAATGTGCACTGTAAAACAGACACTGATAACCTCCGGTGCTAGGGAGCTCTTCTGGGAGCTGGAATGGATTTCACACTTTGTTGCAAGGCCACACTGGACACTCAGCCTGCCCAGTGCTCCCTGCTCATCTGTACAGTGCAATTATGTAGTGATCATCTCCTCATTCTAGCTAGAGAGCTCTTGAACTCCTCCCAAATGAAATAATTTAGCAGTGAACCTAAGCTGCCAAAAACGTACTTCCAGATATCTGTAAGTATTTTAATCTTAATATTATTGAATATTCATATTTCATAGTCATTAGCACTACTGAATTGTGCGAAAATCTCAAGTGCAACAAGTAATTGTGCAAATTCAGTAAACTAAACATTGTGCCTCAAAGACTTTTAAAGAAGAAATATTCTGGCCACTCCTCTGATACTGGATCTTGGGTAATGATTACCTGTGCACTGGACTGCTGTGTTCTGTGTGGTGCATAGACAGCACTGACTCAATCTGACTGATTTTACTTAAACACACACCTCAATATTATCTAGCAAGCCCATCAATATTCATGAGTATCTTTGACAAGTTCTGGTTTTCAAACTTTTCACAAAAGAACTGGCTTCAGTGCCCGTATTTAATAATTACCCTGCTCTGGAAAGGCACAAAACACTGTTGCAGTTGTTCAGCTGTGCTGAAAAATTCTGTCCTTTTAAGACCTGTTACGATAATAAACTGTTAGTTTTAGTTTATAGCTCCAATAAATCACTCGGTGAATAGCTGTTTTGTTAGGAAGTTAAATTGGCCTTGGCTTCATTTCAGGATATGTGACTAACAACAAGCAGGGCATTAACTACCGGTCATGATCAATGATGAAGAGTTTTGTTTATGGCTGATACACCGAGAGGAATAGCTGAGTGTTCCTCCTTAGCTTAAAAATAAAATGCAGCAGGTTAAGCCACGCTCTGTAGCTTATCAATGAAAGCTTGTGAGGAAGTCTTAGCTCCTGGTTCTGACATTTCCCACCACACATCACTTCTGCCCTCATAAGGACACACATTCATGTGCTCCCACACTTTTCAAGCCTTTCTCCATTTTATAAACATTCCTACAGAACACTCATCTCTGTACACTTTGTGCACTTCCACCAACATGAATGAATTCAGGCTTTCATTGCAGCACTCCTAATAAGGTAAGGAAAGAGCACTATTTACAATTCCATGACAAGGAAAGACAATTCAGGGTTAGGAAAGGTGATTCTGAGAAGTGGCTACTGACTTCAGAAACCTGGAAGAAATGGAAAGACCTGAGCAAATCTCCTTCCCTCACAAAGCTCCATGGCTCTATGGGAAATCAATGCTCTGAGTGGCCTTGCTAGAAAATAGCTGCTCTCTGCTCTCTCCCCTTAGCCTGTCTATTTCCATTCATTTTAATCACATGTCAAATTTGGGGTGGTTTGATCTGGTTTGTCATTTTTGCATTTGGGAGAAGGGGTGTCTCTGTTCTGTGTTTTGAACAGAAACACTGACCATACAAATTCAATCTTAAAACTGTACTTCAGGTTTCCTAAACTTGCTCAGAGTCCAGCAGAACAGCAGGACATCTATCAGAGCTCAAAGGAAACCTGCCCTGGGCAGGAATCAAACCCACAACTTATGTGGAATTGTTGATGTGAGAACTTATCCTATCAGATCTCTCTTGACAACTTTACCATCTGCATCTTACTTTCCTTGAAAGCACATGTTGTGAAAATTGTGGAGCTCCCTGTGGAATGCAACCTGAGTTAATCTAGATCTTCCTGGATTATTCAGCAAAGTGCCTAAATTTTGAAAATTTGCATTGAGGAAGTAAACTTAAAAAGGCCTCCTCAGACATCACTGAGATCCTCCATCTGGGCCGAAGGAAAACTTTTTCCATTAAATCTGAATCATTTGAGTCAAATATTTCCTTTTGATTTTCCTAAGAGGTGGCAACAACAGAAAGAAAAATGGCTAACTAGCTACCACCACTGCACCACTGTAACAGGGTGTTCAAAACCAGCTGAAAAAAGCTCTGACTTCCGAGACACACCAAACACTTCAGGCTTTGATTGATCCTCTGTGCATTTGAGAAAAGAGGTCAGTACACCCACAGGTCTTGCTATTTACAGTCTAACAAGTACTCAATATTCAATGCAAATATTAGAATTACTCCGTATCATGTCCAAGTTTTAACGCCTCAAGCTCACAAATATATCACTTTCTTCATGTGACTAGATCAAACCAAGCTTTTCACTTCCAGGTACAAGTGCCCAGATAATTTGATCCACATTCCCTGTAAACTGCTCCCAGATTCTCCTCATCGTCCACCTAGAAAGGTTTCAAGCACAGGCCTCTCATCCAGCCCCACTGGAGCACAGAGCTGGGGTAATGAGGAAAGCCTGTTTAGAAGCTCACAGCATTCACAGGGGCCCAGTTTAGCATAACAAACAGTGTTAGATTCAATTACAGTAACACTAATAACAGGGGTGTTATTCCAACACAGAAATCATCCCACAGAACTCCATAGGACTGTGCATGAAATTAGGATGAACCTTCTCCTAAAAAAAAAAGCCCAACAAAATTAACAAAAACCAAAAATCTGCAAGAAACACCTGTAAGAAGTTCAACTCTTCCAGATATTTGCTTAAATAAAACAAATACAGAAGTTTATGAGCTTCATTTTGCAAAACTAGAAACTGTATGGTCCCACCTGACATGTGGGAAATGCCCAGGCAAAACCAGATCTGAAGATTTGCAAATAATGACATCAAATCACAATTCCACTGGCTGGCTTTGCTCTTTTTTTTTCAGAAACTTGATTGTTTTTCTCCAAATGAACAAAAGAACCGATTGCCTCTAGTAGACTTCATTTCTGCAGCCACTGTCTTTGTTTGTCTTCAATACCCATTAAAAACCTGGTCTTGAGTCTCATGCAGCTGTTTTAAAGGAAATAAAAAAGTGAAAGCTTTTCTGATGCAAAAAGAAGAAGAAAAGGGGGGAGAGAGGGAAGAGAGGGGCCCACAGGGAACCAGGATTAACAGTTACAAAGACATTTAAAGGCTCTTCCCCTCTTTTCAACACATTAGCCTTTGAGCATTTGCTCCTATAGACAAACGCTGTAGTATTTCGGGAGCTGAGAAGGTGAACCTCATAAAGAAGGTCATGATCCACCAATTCACCATTTTCTTAAGAATGATGCCTTGACTTTATAACAAAAATGACCAACAAGTGATGCAAATTGATTCTGAAGCGGCATCCTTTAAGTTATTGTGTTTTAGCGGGTCACACATTTAGGTCACATGAGATGGTTACGCATTCTAAGGATTTATGTCCTGAATCTATGATTGCCAGAGCAAGCAGGTTAGCAGGAAAAATAGCACTGTTTTTCCCCATTTGATAATTCATTTCTTCTTGTTGGATTTTCGTAAAATTGTAAAAAAAAATTTTAAAAAAAACCCCAGTTTTGTAACACAACTATTTATCCCAACAACTGCAAAGGCAGGCAGCACTCTGCTTTTCCTTTTAGATATCACTCTCATACTTTTATAATGCCAGTATCACACCACATACAAACCTTTGAGACGTGGTTCATCATTTTGGATGAAATGTTAATATCTAATTGGTATCCTCTCAGCTGAGGGGACAAAACTGCTGAATGCTGAGCAACGAAATGCACTGACACCTCCCACACAAGATAGAGCTGCTCATCATTTACATCAGAGCAGTGCCTGTGCCAGTGCTGCTCATGCCTGCTGTTCTCTGAAGTGACAGCTCTTTGGGGGAATCCACTTGCAACTACTGTGGAGCAAGGACATGCTGCCATGTCCTTTCTTGCATCCGTTTCAGGAAATGGTAATTCTCATTGCCTCCTTCCTCCTCTGAAAGTACTGGTGTGTCCAACACCAAAAAAAATACCAAATGGAACAGGCAAGGTGTACTTTTGACTCCATGGGATGTGATCAAGGCATGACAGAGTTTTAAGCAATGGAAGAGCAGCTAAATTGCTTGTTGTTTGAACTTTTTCTCTTTCAATATGGAGATTTCTGGTAAATCAGTTTCTGAAAAGAAATTGGTAGTATTTAAATAGTTGGTCTTTGGCTGTTAAATCTGTCTGAAGTCAAGCTCATACTGGAGAATGACCACTTGTAGCCAGGCTAGTGAGTGAAACTACATTCTCCCCAAGACAAATCTCTCAAGGAAGCATGTAGCATTTCCACCCTCCTCAGAGGGTTCACATGCAGTCTTGATGCACTGACATTCCAAAATGGACGTCTGTTACTTTAAGATTGACTTCAATGCAGGAAGATCATACTTCTGCTAAGAGAATCTAGTTCTCTGGGAAGGTTGATGAAAGTTCCCTTTTTGCTATATGCATTTCATGTGACATCCATATTACAGACCTATCACTGGTTGCTGCTTGGAAGCCATTCACAGGACTTCATGGGATTAACCAGCATGAGACAATGCTGAATGAGCTCATCACAGATACAAAACTCACACACAGCAAGGTAGAAAAACGCAACACTTGAACCTCTAAAGCACCAGGAAATCCCAAACAGAGCTGTACATGAAACAGCAAACTTTAAATAAATTACACTAACCCTTGGAATCAGCAGTGAATTCCCTTTTACCACCAATAGCTGTTTAAAGAACAGCAGACACACACATGCAATCATCCAGCATATTAAGAATGATAAAACACCCTGAAAATCACGTCTAATTTGTTCCTGGTGCCTTTCTAAAGCTTTTCTTCTCTGTGCTGTGCCCCACTCAAGACAGTAAGAGTTAAGACAGGAAAATCAGGGATAGAACTACCTCATCAATAGTGTGAAACCAAATGAAATTTATCTTGCTGCTGCAACTGCAGACCAGTTACCCAGCACAAAAGCTGTCAGAGCAGGAGCTGGACTTTCCCTCTGACACTACTCAAATATAAATAATGTTTCAGACAGTGCTGTACCAGGAGAATTCTACTACAGGAAGAGGACTGAATAAATAAAACTCTATCTAACCTGGCCATACTCCAAGTATTTGAAAACAATTAACTAAAACCTGCATTTCACTCAGTAACTGCATCAAAGAAGACTTGTAAGTCCCTTTGACTTACTTTTTTCCCCTCACTGCTTCCTACTCCTCTGGCCAGACTGAGCAAAATCCCTTTGCCAGTCCTTTGCTATCCAGAGATCACATCCACCACCTGTACTGAATCCATCTGCTGACCAGTATCTCTTGCTGTAGAGTCACTTTCTCCCCAGAACCTTTAGCATGTCTAGGTAAGCAGAGCCTCAGTCCTGCCCAGAAGCTCCAAGCAGCTCTGCAAAACAATCAGATCGAAACAAAGGAAAAAAACCCAAAACATCCTCTCCCACATAAATCCCTGAGCTAGCTTCTTGCCTTTCTTCACACTGTTCCCACTCTATTCTCTTCTCCCCAGCCTATTTCTTAGCTCCTTCTGACTGGCAGTCCAAGCAGCAGCACCAGCCCCCCAGTCTTACCTTAACCATTCACCCTGGGACAATCAGCTTTTTCTAAAGAAATGAGGCGTACGTAACAACACTGCCTCTGTGTGTACTTTTATGTCCTCTCAGCAGCTAGTGAGCTGTCTGCCCAGCTCCCAGCAGCCTGACAAGTGATGCAGGGAGGTTCCAAAGGTACTAAATTTCTGTACATTTAACGTAAATAAGCGGGGAACAAGTGCAAGGAGAGAGACCCTCCTAACAGCCACGTTAGTGAAAGACTGTGGTGCGAGTTCTACCTCCTGTTTGATCACAGCAAATCTACACAAGGATATGGTCTGAATAATTCATCTGAAGAAAGGAAGGTTCATTTAGTGATTGCACTTTGTTAGGCAAGAGCAAATGAAACCATAAGGCACAAGAAACACCGGGGCGTTCCACTGCTCACAGCAGCACCCATTAGGATGTCCAGAACAAACTGTGGCACCAGTTCAGCAATAGAAGAGGCCTGACTTCTACAAATTGTTCTTCAAAACCTTTGGCTCCATGTGCTCAGTGACTCTGTTTTAACCATGGACAGGCTGTTTGTGCTCACCACACCAAAGAGTTTTCCATGCAGGCATTCTCCAAAAGCCCCTTTCCTCTCTGAACTAGCACAGAAATGCCAGGTTTGCTTTTCATTTGCGCTGCAACATTAAACTGGTTCTGCAGCTACCTAAAAAAAATTGTGTTTCTTTGCTGTTCCAGTTTCTAATTGTAATTCATATTGCCTTCTCCACCTGCAACATTTTTAGCTCACTCATTGCTGTTTTTTCCAGATGAAATCACAAACACCTTCAGAGCCATACTGTGCTGTGTACAATGGGATAGAGATGGATTTTTTTCGAAGCCTTCCTCTAGCATCCAACAAAATAGCTTGAAAACATCCTTGTAAACTCATTTTGGTGAACTTTCCAAAATTTTTCAGACTTATTGCAATGTTCCAAGGAAAAAAAAAAAGAAATCTTACAGCTTTTTCCGATATTTCCTGAGTAATTCCCTGCTTGCTTGCACAGATGTTTTAAACAATTTTTCTGTTCTACAAATCCAAGTTTTTCTAGACTTAGCAAAACTGGATTGGAAAATCTATTCTTAGGCCAAATGCTGCTGCTGGAAGACATACTAATTCAATGTGACAGGCATTTTAAAGGCTTGCTGATTCACAATCCACCTACACGCTGCCTACCCCATGCAGCCTGAATTAGCCGTCATGGTTGTTAGGCGCCTGTTAAGATGTAACATCTGACCCCGCTCCTTAACTTTTGTGCTTTGGAAGCATTTACTACGGACTGCATTATGGTGGTGCCCTCCAGTGCCATGATAATTAAGACTTTTCTCAGTGCTGGCCTATAAACCCCCTACTCTCCATGAATTTATAACTCTGTCATGAAGATTCTCTGGGACTCTGAGCTTAAGTCAGCAAAGTGACGGTGACTCTGTCAAATTCTCAGCAGCCTTTTCCTTGGGACGAGGGAGAAGTGAGATGTGCACAAGCTCAGGAACACAGCATTACACTGAATATTAAATGCAGTCTTAAAAGCAACGCTGGTGACGTCAAGGCCATTGGTGAGTGATGTTATTCCCAGAAGTTCCACCTCCGAGCTCACCAGGCCTGAGCAGAGCAGTGAAACACACGAGATGCTTCGTTCCCAATTCCCAGGTAACTCACCACATCTGTTCCCCGGGTGCATCTGTCCCACACCACAGGACTGCTGTGGCTCTGATGGCTTGAGAGCCTTCCTGGCCACCTCATGGTCCGTGCCAGAGACGCGGATGCGGAACTGGTCCCTGCTGACCGTCTTCCGTAAGGTCCGGATGGTTTTACGGAACCTCTTTTCTGTCTTCTTCCGGGCACAGCGCACGTCGCATGTGTCTGAAAAGCATCAGGGGTAAAAGCTGCTGTAAGTGACCATGCACGAAATCCCACCCAGTTCAAAACACCAACCAACTCAACTCATGGAGAAAGTGACTTCTGGGAACAGGTCTGAAATCCTTAAGGACAAATACACCGGGCATCTCTTCGATCTTTGAAGCTATCCCCATGCCTCACTCTTTCTGAAGCAGTAAAATTAATTTTCAAAACAGGAGATACTTTTTATCATCATTTTGCATACAGACAGAAGCGAAAAATACAGAAATTAAGAAGCAAATGGCAAGAAGCTTCAAACCGCACCTGGAATTATTTTCCAACCAACCTGTCACCTCCTTCCAGCTTGTTTCAAGCTCAAAGTCCGCAGTGATAAAAATCTCTCTAGTCGCTGTCAGTCTACTGAGGGCTCCGTGAGCTTTCTTGCCAGAGCTGCACGTTAGGTTTACATAGTGGAAGCTCTCCATTACCGAATTCTGTCTCTCTGTATGAACAAAATCAAAGGAAGCAAAAGCTTGGCCAGCTCTGTTATTGAACACTGACCAGCTCTCAGCACGCGTGTCACCATGAAGAGTTAAAGAGGAGCAAGCAATCACTTCCATGTGCCAGTAAACAAACAGTTCGGCCAGTCTCTCAACTGCTGCACCCTCACATAGAATCATGACCATTTTCATGGTTTCAATGAGGAAATAAGGTTTAGTTAAAGGAAACACCCAGAATAAGCTCCAGTTCTGGAGTACATAACTTGTCACTGAGCATTCAGCAGTTTCTCACTGTTACTGTGTTAAGGACAAACAATCAGACACACTGATCCATCATATCGTTTAATGACTCCTTTCCCCATTTTTTGCTTTTTTATAAAGTACTCCTCATTTTCTGCTGACTTTGTAAATTCCCAGGCTATACTTTCTGCTTTGGAACAGATGGAAGAGCTGACCTCGCTGCGTCCATCTGGGGCTGCTGAAGTATGAAAGGAAGACAAGAGAAAAGAGGAATAACCCTTGGACAATAGAGTCAGCATAAAAGGTCAGGAGAGTCTTCAACGAGGCATCAGACAGTAAGGAGCAGGTGAGAAAGGAAAGAACAGAAACATAAAAAGAGGAAGAAAAGGAAGAAATCAAATTAAGAAAAAGAATGGTTGATTTTACTGAAAATGTATTAGCAGTGTTACAAACCAAAAACGGATAAGGGCTCTCCTAGCAAGGCTCTAAGGATGCCAGAAGAAAATCCTGGGATCTGAAACAACTATTGCAAGAATCATGGCCAGGCAGGAGTTTGATTCATGAAGCCAGTGAAGAACAGAAAACCTACAGTCCTCTACGCTTTGCTTGTGGTGTACTTCACATCTGGGAAGCACTTAACACCTGAGCTATGGCTCTAACCTGCTTACCTGCATTTTTATATCCATACCTGGTATCATCTGCTCCAGACCTTCTTGAAACATCTCAGTCTTCTTCAAACTACATTTTCCTTCATTTATTTTAAAGGTTACACTTATCTTGATGGCTGAAGCATCTTCAGGAAGAAACAATGACAAGTTATTTTTTAAAAAAGGAGTAAAAAATGGAGATAACCCTAATGCCACATCATAATGATGACAACAAAAAATGTGCTGGTATGAAGTGACCATCACAGAAAACCTAAGGAGATGCCAGAACCCTCCTGCTGTGAAGCTGGTTCACAACTGGAATTAGAATGAAGTGTAGTGCATTTTATTAGAAAAAAGAAAGAGAGAGAGAGAGAAAAGAGATCAAGACCAGATCTACTATGGGGTGAAACAAATGAGGGTGAGCTGAAATCAAAGGAGATACTCCAAATAATTTCAGAAAGTAGTTTATGTCTATGGCTGTAAATGCTTTCTAAACTTTACTGCCCAACAGCTCAACCTGAATGCACTGTATGTTGCCAATTCTGTCCAGGTTTGGATGACTAAAACGAGACAGAACTACTGGTCTAGCTGTTTATTTCACTGGTCATCTTTTTCTTTATTTTTGAGTCTCAGTTTGAATGATGCTGATGAAGCCACATAAGCGGAATTTTCTGTGGCAATCATGAACTACAGTCATGAGGAAGAAAAAAAAGAGACATTATAATGAAGAAGGAAAATAGAAAGTCAACAGAATTACCTTTGTTTCACAATTAGCAATGAAAATAAATCAAACTGTGTAACAGTAAATGTGGTGATTACCCAGCCAGCTGGAAGCATTTGCATTTTGCTGCTTTTTCTTAAGCTGAGAGGACCTGCCACAGGTGAGGGTGTAGGCATCTTGTGTTCCTAACAGACAGACAGACAGTAAAGACACAGGCACAGTGCACACACTGAGGACTCCTGCAGCATAAAACACATTTTAAATTGATTGGCATCATCATACAATGTTGTTCATAAAATACTCCACGTTAGAACTCGTCCCTTCCTAAGCCGTTTGAAGGCTTCAGGAAGAGAAAGAGCATCTGTCCCAGAAGCACCGGCTGAGTCCGCACGCCGTGTCCTATGGGATGGAGGGGCCGTGTGGGCAAAACCTCAGACCCCACGCAGGGCTGGAATGCCTTTGCCTCATTCAGCAGTGCCTCTCAGGGCCAATTAAGGAATGGCCCAGGGAGCACGGAGAATTCTCCCCTGTCCTCTCCAGCTTCAAAAAGAGACTTGTCGTGAGAAGGGAATCTGAGGGTAGGGTGGTTATAAAAGACAAGGAAAGAGGGGCTTTCCTGGACACTGTCAGGGATACAGCCCTTTATTATCTGCAGTGAAAGAGGAAAGATCTCTGTTTATTTACTGCTTCTTGGGGCTTCCATGAGAGTTAGGAGGTTGGCCACTCTTACACTCTGCACAGAATCACGTGCTCGGTTTGGTTAGCTTTGACTTACCAGAGAAAACCTGGACATCCGGAGAGCAGCTCAGAAAGCATCTGTCACTCCCACCACTCTTAATGCAGTGCAGCAATACCTTGGGTGACGCATTATCAGACAAGGCACCTTTTGTCTCTAAATAGGATAAAACGAACACTCACAGAATTAAAACATCTACCTTCACCCTACTGATAAATCAGCGTGCAGCTGCTTTTGTAAATGGTACCTGAGAGCACCCATGCAATTAATATGCTGCTTAGAGAGAAAATTAAAGCAAAATAAAATCACTGGAAGGTCACACCACCAAAGTAATTTCCTTTGTCATGAGCAAAACCTTCTCATGCAGAGCAACAAAAGAAAATAGAAGAATGAGCTAGATAAAAGCACAGGAAAGAAAGCATCAAAATCCCTCAAAGTATCTCCTGTTTTTGGGGTTGGTTTTCAGTTTGTTTTTATGAGTTTCAACATCACTACCATCATGTCTTCCTAAAAATTAAAGCAGAATACCAGGAACAATGACTCATACCACTTAACTGGACAGACCATCAAATTTGACTGTAACCATATGGCCCATTAGGCACATCAGGAGTAGAAATGTATTTACTAGACACCTTACCAACACAGTCCTTTTTATTCCAGTGTAGCTTGTAGTTAGAGTGACACAGGCATTCATAGTCTCCCAGTGTGTTCACACACAGCTGCTGGCAACCACCATTGTTGATGCTACATTCATTAATATCTACAGAGGAAAGGTAAAAATACTTTTTAAAAGTTGCTTTTACCAAAGTTCTGCACTCTAATTCCTCTAGGAAAATGTGGACACGAATAATCCTCAGTAGGGTTTCGAAAAGACTTCAGCAATGCTACCTGGACACCCACCTTGAAATAGTTTTTCTTCATGGAAATCCTTGGATAAATGTCAAAATAGACCAAATACTGGTGGCTCATAATCAAGCAATATCCAGCCTCAGCAGTGTGATAACAAATTAACTCTAAGAAAAGCAGATCGCATCTGCATTGCACTGTGTCTGGTTAATTAGTATTTCTAATTTGAAATAAAGACACAGAACATGGGCAGGATTCATACTGACCAATCCTCCCAAGTGCTCTGACAGACACAACTACTGTGGAACACTTTGGCTCTGTGGGCAAACACCACCATTGTGTCCCCCTTGTCTCCTTTGGCCAATTATCCAATTCTGGGGCCTTGTCCCGCCCAATAAGTGCCAATAGCAGGAGAAATTACTGACAGCATGCTGCCTCTAGTGCAAACTTGCATGCTGATGCAGAATATACCACTCAGCAGTGCTGTACCCCAGGGGTCAACTGGGTCCAGTACTATTTATCCTCTTCATTAAACCTGGATGGTGGGACAAGAGTGCACCCGCAGCAAGTTCACAGATGACACAAAACTGGGGGGAGTGGCTGATACACCAGATGGTTGTGCCACTATTCAGAGGGACCTTGACTGCCTGGAGAAATGGGTCAAGAGGAATCTCATGAATTTCAACAAAAGGAAATGCAAAGGTCTCTTGTCTTTGCTGCTCGGATCCACGCTGAGGAGGGCTTCACTTCTCTCCCGTAGCTTTATGGCAATTGTGCATACACCTAGAAAGCTGCCATCAAGAAACCTCTTGAAAGTCCCATAAAGTTTGTGCATGTGAGGGTACCTATTTCCACATACACTTACCTCAATGGCAGTAAGTTCTTGTCACTGCTGTCCCCAAACTAGATACCCTCTAAGTAACAATTTGTTATAAAACACTGCGAAACACATTACAAGAGCAATCTGATCTGGGGGGAAAATATGCTCTTAACAGAACCGAGACAGCAGAGGTAGGAATGAGCAGCAGAGGAATAATGGAGAAAGAAGACAACGCCTTAAACTGGTACTGCTGCCTAAGATGCCACAAAATCAGCCCAAATCTTTGGTTTCCATTGACCTTTTGTTAGGATGGCAATCCCTTATCTCCAGCACTTACTGACTTCTTCCATAGAGGTCAGAAGGTGTATTCCCAGTACCCTACCAGCTCTGACCAGCCTGTGATTGCCAGTCAGTGAGGCACTTACTGTGATATGGGGATTAGCATCCTCTGCACAGGGCTAGGACAAGAAAAGGCCAATTAACAGCCAACAGCAAAATTACAGTTCCTTTTCCTCACTGGTAGCCAAAAGAATTAATGCAGAGGAATTAATCAGAAGTCTTCTTTTACTAAGTAGAGCACATGATAGTGTTATTCCTTATCCAGATAAGTTCCCCTGTTCATCAGGATAAAACACAGTGATGTTGTAGCCCTGTAATCTTATTTGCAGAATTTCTAGAGGCAGAGGGTAGAATAGACAGGCACACAGAGATTTCTGAATTGTCATCACCAGCTGTGCTCATTCTGCCTCAGAAATGAACAGGCCTTACTCAGAATTAAGTAAACTTTGGAGTCAGTAAGGTTTTGTGGAGTCAGTAAAACCTGTTTTATAGAAGCTCTAGGCAAGACCTGATTCCATTTAGTGTCCCAGTTTTTCATGTTTCCTCATGTTAATTCTGGGAATTTTTCACATGTCAACGTTCTGTGAACAACCTTCTCTTTCCTTGAACTGTTCTTGTAGGAAAGACATAAAAAATTTAAGAGTATTAATCTTGGTCAGGGTAAAGTGGTACCACATCAGCTAAATTCCAACCTACATCACATGAAGATCTGACATATGCACAACAGCAACCTGCAGAACCATAATTTTCAGAGTCATTCAGAGCTTCCTGTTCTTAAAGTCCCACTCCACCGACTTTCCATTAAAGTCAATTACCCTTCTGCATGTGAAAATTGTATTGAATTATGGATTTCAGATGGGTACAAAACCCATCAGTCTGTCCTAATAGTTACAGGTCCTTTTTGCATGCATGGCGTAGAGGCAAAATCACTTGAGTGAAGACAGAAATAAGCAAGATTTCTACTTTTCCTGTGTCTCATTATCACAGCAAGGAGTAAAATTTCCTCCGTAGGCCTCCTGCATCTGCCTCAGTTTGTGTCTCGCAGGGACACCAAGCAGGCCTGTGGGAACAGCCCTCTGTCCCAGGGCCCGAGTGTGTCTGTAACTCACCTCCGCAGTGTGTGAAGCCGTACAGGGCGTAGCCCTTGTTACAAGTGCACTCGAAGGTGCCGGGGTGGTTGATGCACGTGTGGTCGCACGCCCGCTCGAAGGAGCATTCGTCAATGTCTGCAAGGTTTAAAGGGATGCATCAGAACCTCTCAGGCTGGCCAGGGAGCCCTGAGGAGCCAACAGAGTTCAGCAACTGCAGAGATGTGCAGATTTATGTGAACTAAGCAGATTCTTTCGAAGCACATAATGCAACATAATGAAATGACAGTTTTTAAAAGAACGCTTTGTTTGCCAAACAAGCTTTTTCTTGGCAAGCGCAAAAACTGCTGTTACTTTTTTACAATTATGTTTAAAACAAATTATTTCTCTTCTATGGGAGAAGAAAACTGCTGACAAAACCCTTATTTCATTAGGATTACTCTACATAGAATACAAGTCTACGAAGGAAAGCATTGCCTTTGTTTTTTCCCCCTAAATGAAGCTCTCCATGAATATACAGCGCCTGATTTAAGCCTGCTGAAAATCATAGTGTTCTCTGAGAGAGAACATCCATTATACTATCAAAAGTACCTAAAATTTCTGTGCTAGTACATTTTGCATGCCAGGTAAGAACGTTGCAAGACACAAAAAAGTTCACATCGACTTCACTAACACTTTTCATCAATCTTTTTCCTCAGGCTTTGGCATGCATCATGATATCACTTTTGAAACAGTCTAGGGAAAGTAACAGAAGTAAAAGGGGCAAAAGGGAGATGCAGGTCTTTAAAATACCTTCATAAACAGATTTCATTAGGAAAAAAAAAAAAACCATGAACTATCTTGGAAGTCAGATGTTTATATAGTAAGTTTGTTCCATAGAAACAGTCAACCTTTGTCTATTTATAAAGGATAAGAATGCACCAAAAACCCAGGTGAAAATTATTTTCTGTTGGTCACTTCAGTTTTCTGAAATTCACCTTTAATGTCAGCTGGTTGCCTAGGAAATGGCATAATTCACCATTTGGCTGACTGAATTGACATTGTTTCATCCTGTTGCTTTTCCACAACCACAGATCATTTTGATCTATACATTTTTTGTGCATTTCAGCAGCTTAAATAGGATTGCTAAATCTATATGTATAAGCCACTATACAGCAAAGCAAATAGGCTTTGTAGGTCTCACAGGAGAAATCCATGTCATCCTCCAAAGCAAATGCTCCACGATGTTTTAGAGAACAGAGATTCCAGTCTGTTTACAGACCTATAATTTCATAGATCACATTATATCTTTTTCCTTAATAATGAGCTCATGGAAACTAAATATCCTATTAAGAAACAATTGTTTCACTGCAATGGTGAATCAGTCAGTAAGATGGAGGGAGAGATATTGCCTAATTTTCCCTGTAAATTATTTTAAGATCATTAAGGCAGGGGGAAGCATTAACCTCATAGAGAGCTTTTTAACATGACGCTGTCTCTGTCCCTTCCAGATAATAGCTCACTGTGCCATTGAACATATCTCCTACAATAGCATCAAGCCAACTGTATTAACTCAACAGCTGTTTCAGAAGAAAAAAATCCAAACTGAGGAATGGAAATTATTCTGGAGTCCATTATCACTTCATCATTGTAGTAGATGTCCAAGCCACGCTGATTTGCCCTACTTTTGTTGTACCATTGTCTCTCCAGTGCACATACCTTGACAGGACTTCTCATCTGTTAATAATTTAAATCCTTTTCTGCAGCTGCAATCAAAACTGCCAACAGTGTTTTTACAGAAATGATCACAGCCTCCATTATTGGACTGGCATTCATCAATATCTGTAACAAAAAAAAAAAGTCTTCAGCAAATAAACACAGAGCTTCAGCACTCAACCTACTTCCAGTGCCAGATCCAGAAAACAGTCACATCCAGTCGGTTAGAGAAGCCCAGAAACAAAATCTAGTGAGACTACCACAAATCGTAAGGAAGATCAGATCCAACTCTTAAGAATGATCCAGCCCATTCAGCCCCAGGACAGTGCTATTTGCTCTCATTTAATGTGTTGCTGTCAGTTGCATTTGGGTAATGCATTCATAAAAGACCATTCCCTAAGTTCTGTTTGGAAACACGTTGACTCCAAGGCTCTCTAAGAGGTTTTAGTGTTTTAAACATTCTCTCCATTTCCTCTTCGTAAGCCCTGCAGAAATCTCAGACAGACACTTCCTGAGCTACCCCATCCTTTCCATTACAATGTTAGAATGAGGCCTTTATCTGATATTAATTGACTCAGGCCTGGAGATTTCATCATTTTTGCTTAGCAGAACAGCCTTAACATCTAATTACTGGAAAAGCAATATAATACACAGCCTAACCGTGCCTTTGCTCCTTGCCAGTGCTCTCATTAGAGCTGCTTGGCCCAGTGTATATTTATAAAACACATCCCTGTTTACACACTGATATTTACTTACCAACTGCTCTAATGCCATGCCCAGCTGACTGTGGGAAGTACAGCAGGCTATTGGGCTGGAGACCTGTGAGCACCCACACACGTGCTGGCCTCTACCAGTACTGACCTCTGCTTGACCACGGAGCTGTTTTAGCTCTCCCAAACCTCACCTCTGAAAAATGAGGCACAAGAGGTGGAAGTGGAGAGAAGGAGGGCAGAGCAGAAGAGATTCTCTGCACATGGTACACCTGATGTGGAGGAAACCACAGCCTCTACCCCCGGTGCAGCCCTTCCTTGGTCAGATTGCACACATCGGCTTTCCTCCGGACACTGGGTTGCCTTCGTTAGGAGATTAATACCTTACAGGACTTGGTAACACCTTACAGGTGTTGGTACACGTGTCCAGGAGTATAAAACCCACCTTTGCACGTCTTGCCATCAAACTGGAGCGTGAATCCAACGGGACAGCTGCAGTGGACTCCGGTGGATGTGTCCTTACAGGTGCGATCGCAGCCGCCGTTGTTCACTGCACACGTTTCTGGCCAACGAGACAAAGCTCAGGTTTGCTTAAGGATGTTAAAATGGTACCAAGAAACATTGTGGGATACAAGGCTCTGTCCCAAGCACAGCTACTCAAACATATTTTGCCTAGTACACACGAGTAACTGCTAAATGCATGTGTTGGCAAAATCCCTGCCTCAGCTATTTTCAGGGTTCTTGTGGAGATTCTACAAACCAAAATACTGTCTTCTGGGTATTCCATTTGAGTCTTTAACACAAATCCCCGCTCCTTGATGATGAATCTGTTACTGTCAGACAGTTTCCTTATGCCCACACTGAATCCTGGCTGATCCTTTGACACTTCCCACCAATGCTCAGACACCTGGTCCCACTCACCACTGCTAAACCAATTTTCTTAAATCCCTCCCAACACACCTTCCCATGCTACCTGTGCTCCCAGGCATGGTGGATAACACCCTCACTGAGTATTCCCTCAGACTGGTAACCCAGGTGCCATTTCAACCAAAGTTTGTTCCTCTCACACCCCGCTGTGAAAACCATGTCTAAATCTCATCAAACCTTTCTAGTGAACACTCCTAAAATGCAGTTCTTCACATCCAACCAAAGAGAAATAACTCACTCTTTGGCATTCATCCTCTTGTCGTCAGTCTAATCACCTCAGTCAGCCTAACAACCTTTTCACTGGCTGGACAAATGCAGTTTTACATAGCATGTATTGATTGAGAGAGCTGCAAAGAACATTTTTTTATGCCTGCTTTTTGAAAACTTCTTTCTAGCTCTGTATCCTCTTTTTCTGCAGCATCAAGCATATGCTACTTATTGTCAAGTTTTGAGAGCTCTACTGGCTTATTCCCTCCCAGTCTCTCATCTCACATGCAGTATTGGCAAGGTGTGTCCAACCTCCAAAGGAAGAGAGAGTGCATCTTCTTTCTTCCTCTGTCATTCTTTTTGAAAACAAGGCTATTAATTTAGATGTCTGAACATTAGGGAATAATATTATCTCCTTAAGAGGGAGTGGATCATCTCAGGCAGAATTCAGCCCAGAGCTGAAGGTTACGACACAAAAAACCCCAAAACAGCCCCACATCAATTCTTCGATCTAAATGGTTTCAACAAGCAGCAGAATTATTCTGGATCAGCACTTTTACCCATAAGCAACCGTCGCTTCACTCTCTTGTCCACATCAGCTGCTGCTGTGGTGTTTCCCTCGGAAATTTCAACTGCAGCCTCTTCCCTCTCTGTAAGGAACGTGAAAAAAGCAAGTGAGTGAAGGTGCCCTGACCAGAATCCTCGTCTGACATCCAACACACACACACACACGCTCAAACAGCTTCACCGTACACTGAACCACAGACAGTCAGAACTGGCCAGGCAGAGATAAATTATTTTTAAAGAGCAAGTAGTAATAAAAATCATGAAGACCCTTCAGTCAAAACCATGAGAATACTTTGCCTTTTTGGCTTCCTTACAAGCCATGTTTGCTTCAGTATCCTTTACAAAACAAAAGATGTGATACAGATGTAGTAAACAGCAACAAGATGAAAGAACTAATTGAACTGTCATGAAGTGTTCTGTTAGGAGCGCACTGTCATCATCTATCATGGGCTAATTACAACGACCAGCCAGTTGTGCCTGAGCATTTGATCTCAATCAACAGACAACAAACTCTTCCAGAGACCGGAAGAGTCTATAAATCTTAAGTACTTTCTTTACTGGATAACTGCCTTGCCAAAATTATACATTAATTGATTTCAGAGTCCCAGTTTTTACAGACGTACTCCTTGGTTACACTCTCTGGCTCATGCTACAGAAGAAACGGAACCAAAAATTTCCTGGAGGGAATATCCTTTTTTGGTTAGTGACAGGCCTTGTTTTTCAGGAGGACCAGTGATGATTACAGGTTGCAATAGTATTAGGTAGCTATTCATATAGGGAAGCATAGGTTGCCTGGACCCAACCAACTCTCTCACTCACTATCAGGTTCC
The DNA here is from genome assembly GCA_013397775.1 of Eulacestoma nigropectus. Taxonomy (NCBI): domain Eukaryota; kingdom Metazoa; phylum Chordata; class Aves; order Passeriformes; genus Eulacestoma; species Eulacestoma nigropectus. The sequence goes on along the minus strand of VZTE01001628.1, from coordinate 841,836 downwards.
TTAGTTTTGAATTCCTTGATGTTTTCTAGCCATGCTATTATGAGGGGCATTAATCATGCACACACAGCACCACCACACCACCCCCGAGTCAGCCAAGAGAAAGCTGCTTCCCTCCACCGCATACTGACCCAGGCAGGTTTTCCCATCCACGTGCATGACGTACTTGGGGTGACATCCACAAACAGGCCCGTTATCAGCATCATCACACGTGTGCTGGCAGCCCCCGTTGCCGTGGTTACACGTCACTAGGAAGAAAACACGTGTCGCTCTCACAAGTACTTAAGGTCAGTGTGCAGTTCCATTGCCATCTGAGCATCCAATACACGTTCTTAATGTGCCTCTGTCCTGAAGGACTCTGAGACAGAAACAGTGCAGAGCTCTCTCGTGGAGCTGAACTTCCCATCATTATGAATGATGGCACAACTCCCAAACTACAGACGCTACAGCAATTAATAGACCTGTGTGACAGTGTCCAGAAAAGACATCAATTCTGGTTTAATTCAAATGCACACAGTTCAGGCGTGTCATCCCACGTTACCTAAAACATACCAAACCCCATTTTACTACAAACAGAACATTATTTGTTCACTTTGGAAAACCATAAGCATATGCAGAATGTTGCCTACAAATGCAGCTCCTCTGGTTCTTGGACAGCTCAAATCCTGGTCGGCATTCACAGGCAACTCCCCCTTTGGGCGTTTCTCTGCAGATGTGGGCACAGCCATGATCTTTGTTCATGCAACTCATGCCTTCTGCAAAACAGGAAAAGTACATCAGCACCCTCAGCACCTCCGTGTGCGGGCAACAAAGTCAGTTCAATACACACACAGACTACAGCCGGCTACTCTGGGAAGACTCTGCAGGGCTGGGACAAGAAGTTTCAGCTTACAGAGAGGAAAGGCAGCAAGTCCAGTCCTGCAAAGTCAATGGCCCGAAGATTCCTTCTTCTGTGATTTTTACAGTGTCCATGTTCTTTGACTGCAAGGTCAAAGAGCAATATGCACAGATTTGTACAGCACCTGAATTCTCATCCAATGCTCTCGCTTTATACCAGTGTTCATAAAGCCTCCCCATTTCTTTTATAAAAGTGGCAATGTCCTGGCAAGATCCAGGTCCAAAGTGAAGTTCTTATTTCTCTGCTTAAAAGAGCAGCCAGCAGACACAGGAATGTTTAGAACAGCAGTCACAAGGGTCATCCCAGTTTCAATTAGTGGCTTACAAAGCAGATTCTCAGAGTCATAACCTATCTCAGCAGTGACCGAGCAGAGACCAGGCCGACATTCAGATTGCACATATGCTGTACGTCAATTCTCTTTTTTGTTAACCATTTTGTTTTCAATTTTTTTTCTGATTTCAGTAAATACCACCTAAGATAATCTCAATGGGTATTATCACCGTGTTCTGTATTTCTACACACCTTCCCAGCTAGACAGAATTTAGTGCCAGTGTCTGCTTCAACCAAATGAAGAACCAGTGTGACACTAGTGACTGTATTTCTTTTGCTACACCTCCTAAAACATTCTGCCATTTTTATCTCTGCCAGTTCATGCACAGCACTCAATGACTGCCAGAGTGTCTTGTCCCGCCTTTGCAAAAAATGCAATTAGATGGGGAGGAATAGCTCCTAAAATCATGGTAAAAACGTCTTCCGCCTTGCCCCATGGTCCAGCGCAATCAGTGGCTTTGCCACTGGCAAGAAGGCAGTACAGTCTGTACGCACACAACACAAAACCACACAGCAGCTGGCTGAGTTACCCAATGGGATCATTAGACCAAATTAAACAAACAGGTTTTCTTTTAACAGAATACCACAGATTTTTGATGAAGTCCTCTATAGTGCTACAAAACCAGGAAAGAGAAGACATCTGAATGCTCTCCTTGGGTATACAGAGAGGATAACTTTACCATCAAATTCTCTGCCTTGGCACAGTTGGCTTTAGAAGGACAAGTTACACCAAAATGCTCTCTCATTGAGAACATTTCACTTGTGAAAACCAAGTGCAGCACACGTTGGCTGCAAGGGCTCATCCCACGCCACCTCAGCGAACTTCACTGGAGCTGAGCAGATGCACAATCAGAAGCAGAACAGAAAGGGTGACCATGCTGCTGAAAAGGGATTGCGTGATCAATTCCACACCCTATATAGTTTTTAAACTTACACAGCCCTTTTTGCAGCCTTATTACTAAGTGAAACAAACCCACTGCACTGTGAGGCAGAGGTCAGCTCGTCACCATTATTCCTCTCCACTTCCATTAGGTCCTTGTTCCACTATTCCCGCCCTCTGAAGCACCAGCTACAGGACCCTTTCTCTATTAAGACAGCTTTAAGCAACAAAAGAAAGGACGTTGCAGAGCCCAGATTATTCTGCTCTACTGGCTTTTTGATTCCTTTCCCACAGTGAGGACTCTCCAGAAGCCCAACAAGACAATGAGACTTCAAATCCTGCAGCACACAGACACAGCCCGAGGAGCCCACAGGAAAGCTGTCACCCACTATTGTGTCAGCCAAGGAAGGAGACAACCTATGAGGCCACAAATTAGCCTCATTAGCGCTGGTGTTTTTGTGAAAGTTCTGCTCTTAAGCATGCAGCACGGTTTGGTCTCTTAGCTCGGAGGGGTTAGAGAGCATTAAGAGAATTAGCAGCTTAGCTTCTGTTAACAAAGTCATTCTTTTGACTCTATTGAGCTGCCAAAGGGGAAACTGTTCAAGCAGGTACTTTGGTAAAGTTCACTGACACCAAACAAATGGTTTATATGCTCCATTTGGGATTGCTCCCTTCTGAGTGAGCAGAATTCAATCAGGTCTCCACAGAAAGCTAAAGCTGTGCTTTCCAGACCAGGATGCATTTTAATAACAAAGTATCCATTGTGTAACAAGGTACTCCACCAAACCCACTAAAACCTAGCTGACCCGAAACGCAGTTTCATAGAAGATACCCACATCCACACATTCCAGCATTTACTATGGGGCTGCTGCTTGTTTCCAAAGGTCATAGGTTCCTCCAAGCCCCATTTCATAAGGTTGTATTAAAGACATGTTTGTAAAAGCTGTGTGGCTGCAAACTCCTTGGTGGACACAAAGTCTCCCAGGTCACATTGTTCCAGTGCTGTTGCCGTGCTGACTGTGGTCCAGAACCAAACCCCAAACAAATTTTGGCCAAATCCCATCACGTACTTCCCAGACACATCATTTCTCTTGCAGGAGACCCTGCCCTACTGACTCACAAATGTCTTGGGATGGATGGCTCTGATTGCCACACTCAGCCAGGAGAGGTGAATCCAGTGCCTGCCTGGCTGAGCAGATCCCAAGCCAGATGAGTCCTTTCTGATGACTGGGCCTTCTTGAAGTTACCCGGCAAACCTGAGATGTGAGCACTCCTGTCACTGGCAAAATGCAGGCAAAAAAAGCCAGCACGGTATTTCCCTATCAGGTCACGGTAAATTAATCTCTTACATGCATGATCTGTGTTTCAATCTTTATATTATTCTGGTCAGGACAGCATTCCCAATCTGCTAGCTTGAGGGAGAGGATGCAATGGTACAAAGAGCTACCAGAGGTTCTCAGAGGCACCCTCTGATAGACAAATGGCAAGGAGCATCAGCACAGCCAGCAGAACAGGACACCCCAGGAATGCTTAATCTTTCATCATGCTTGCTACATCCTTGTGTTAAGGCAACTTTTCCCCAAAAGCTCTCTAGTTATCCCTGTTCTCCACAATCAAGGCTCCCAGAGCGACAGTGAGATGGTGCCCTGTGTACGCATCCACAGAGCGATTTGAAACGTGGCTTTCATCCTACAGATCCCGTTCATTCCCGTCAATTCAGCCCAACAAGCGGAGAGCTATGACTGTGAAATACCACAAGGGAGAGCAGCAAGATTTGCCATCCAGAGCAATAGCAGCCACAAAGATGCACTACACAGTTACTCACAAAAACCTCTGTTTTCCTTCAAATTTTTGTATTCTCTAATATGGAACAAGCTGAACCCAGAACAAGGTGCACATGCATGGCTGCCCTGCCAGCTACTTTAACAGCCTCCCAAGGTAATTCTTTCTCCCACACAGATGAAGACCAGCTCATTCCATCAGGCAAACAAGGAAAAAAATAGGATTGTGCACAACTTCCCAGGACACTTTCAGTTCCTATGGTTTGAACTCCAGATCACTCTGCTTCTGTGTATTTAAAGGCCAGTATTGCAGACCACAGGGAAGGTCTCTCAGGCAATAATGTATGGAGAATCTTAGCTGGGCTGGGAGACAGGGAAGGAAATTTTCCCTCATTTTACAGATAAGAAGCAAAACTGAATAGATGGTCTAGGCAGTAGGAGCCAAAAGCTGCTTTGATCAGTGCTGTGAGGTCTCAAAACAGAACCAATAAAGTACAAACACTGAGCAATGCATACACAAGGCAGAGAACAGAAGTCCCGGAAATGAGCAGAAAAGCACATAAAGTGAGGGGAGAGATAAAGCAGTGAGATTTGGCTTACAACAGACATGCCCACCCCAAGGGAAAAAAAAAAAAGGTTAAAAAAAGGTGGGGAATCCCAAGCGGCACTTTACAGTTATGAAGGGGGGATGGGAGGATAACAGTCACAGCATGAAAACCTGAAAAAATGGCTTTTAAAGAAAGCAAATCAAACACTTCAGTGTTTTACTAAGAAGAAAAAAAATACATCAGGCAAAACAACGTGTTGGGTCTTTTTTAAGACTGGTTTTGATGAAGACGTATTTTACTTGATAGTTTTTACGAAAAAAAAATGCATCTTTTTTGCCCTCTTTGTTTTCCTTTTCAAAGAAAAGGACCTAAGTTTAGCGGATATTTTGGTATTATGAAAAAAGGGCCTTTTTGGGAAAAAAAGGTAAGATAAATTAAATGCATATTTAAGAAGAGAGGTACAGTTTAGAGAAGAAATATTAAGGACAGGGAATGCTTCTGCTGTCAGTTCGGGAGAGTAGAAGGTACTCAAGTAGCAGCAAGTACGAAAAAAAGAGTTGGAAGCTTTTCCCCCCTTGGCATCAGACAGGACAAGGAGTTCAAGCAACCAGTTTCTGTCCTTAGAGACCTCCTCCATGCATGCACACAAACTCACATCCCTGCTAGCCACACAGCCTGAGGGGCAAGGCCTTGTCCCTCCACTGCTGCCCTCCTGCCCGTCCCCACTCCTGGCTCAGCCCCTGCAGTGACAACCTGGGCAATGGACTGAGAAACCACCCGACCTCCATGAGACCAAGCCCAGGGCCAGAGGAGCTGAGAACACAAATTCTGAATCCAAACAAAAGATCAATTTGGCTCTGTCAGATGACAGCCACCTCAGCACCCTCATCTGTGGATGGCCATATATGTCTACAAATGTTGATCTCTTCACTACGGGGATTTTTAACGTGAGATTTGTTTATTCATGCTCAGATTCCTCTTCTAGTTATGCCAACAATAAGCCCTAGATTAAAGAAAGTTTTGCAGCTTTAAATATTTTTTACTAAGATTTTCACTGTACAGTTCAATGGACAACTCCCTGATCTGAGCAACCACTTTAAAGTATTCCCTAAGGGTATCTGAAATAATTTTGTTCAATCTGATGTCTAATTAGATATCCAAGACTCTGATCTCTCAAAGGTCGCTTCACAAAGGTTTCACTCAAAACAAAGCACGAGATCTGAATACCTTTGGGGCTGACAAACAATAAATCTCTTAGCTGAAACCTAAACACTGTACAGGGAATCTAAAATGTATCTGAAGGTAGTTCAGGCATTGTCCTGGAACTAAAGCCAGTGAAAACGCCCAGAACTTGCTGTCCTTCCATTTGTTGCCATTTCTTGGATTAGGAGAAGTTTAGCTGCACAACAGAGCATCAAGGACACTGGGAGCACAGCCTTTAACAAGCACAACACTGCAGACACCCAGGTGGGATCAAAGAGGAGGAAGGGACGCAGCGTCTTCAAAGCCACTTAGAAGATCCTGACACACTGCTCCTTTTAAAAGCAGTGAGGACTTCAAGACCCTTCACAGCTTTGAAAACCTCAGCCTAAAAACACTTTTGAAGATGGTTTAGAGCCTTTGTCTCTGTCAGGAGCTGCTGCTCGTTGCCCGGGGGCAGGGGCGGTACCTTCGGAGCGGTGGATGCAGGTATGCTGGTTATCGCTGAGGAAGAACCCCTCCTTGCAGCGGCACTCGTAGCTCCCCACGGTGTTGACACAAACGTGCTGGCAGCCACCGTTGTTGAACATGCACTCGTCTGTGTCTGAAGGAGAGAGGGGGAAGAGAGAGATCAGCTTTGTGCTGACACCGACCCACGGTACAGAGACACCGGCTCGGGCTGGAACCGCCCAGGCAGCTGAGACACCCCAGGCTACCCCGTGGTTGCTGTTGTGCTGTCACCCTTGGGAAAGCGCACTTCTGCTGCTGCTGTCCTCCTGTTTGCAGTCTGCCCAAGCAGCCACAGGGCTCCCAAGAAATGCTGGCCAACCCAACCAAGCAGAGTTGATGGTTACAGCTAAGGCAGAGTAGCCTTGGCAGAGCCAGATCAGGACCCCCTCCACGCACGGGAACATTCCCTGCCCCTCAGTGCAGCTGGATCTGGCCCTACCACTCCACAGCTCTGGTACCTCCAGCTGAGCAATCACACGTGGGTCTGTCTGGCTCAATGGGACAAGATCCTTTGGATCCAAACCCTCCATCCAGGCTATAAGAGGTGTTTTCCCAGAAAGCTCCACATCCTGAAGCAAAGGTGGAACAAGAAAAATACAAACCTCAAATTCAGCTAAAAACCTATCCCCTGCTCCTTCCTTTCACCCTACCTAGAATTCACACACCACATCTGTTCTGGTGCTTGGTTTGATTTATCATCCTCCTCCCTCCAGCCTAGAACATCATCACTCATCATCAAGGCTGCTGCTGTGTTGCCTGACTGCTGTCAAGGACAAGAGCAGAAGTTCTGGAAGCAGTTTTAATCTTGATTTTGCAACATTCAGACCCTCAACAACACCAGAGAACACAGAAGGGCTCTGCTTGAAAGATAACCAAGAGAACCAAAGAGCAGAAAAACTTCAGCTAAGCCTCTGAACAACAGGATGCCCATCCCAATCTCCAATTCTTTGGAATTTTACCCCTTAATAAGCACAGGATGCTGTAACCTCAACCACCAAATACTTTTCCTAGCCTAATTTTCAGAAATTTTAACGGGAGCTAAAAGACGCTCAGTCCCTTAAAAACAGAACAAAACCTTGCTGAGGCAAAGCACTGGTCTCATTTGCAAATTCGTCTGTAACATCGTGTTTGTTCCCTGCTCTGTTCATTGTTCCTGGCTAATAGTACAATGTTTTTAATTTAACATTGTAGCATTTCTGGCAGAAAACAGCTGTCTCTTAAAAAAAGGAGAAAGAGAGGCTTTTAGTAAGAAACATAACATAGTATTACAACAGATTTAATGTCTACTGAAGGCAGTGAGTAAGCCAATTGGATGCAAAGGAATGTGACCTGCTGGAGAAAGAGAGCGGCTGACATATCTCCATCACAAAGAAGCTGAGTATTTTAGAGTTCTACAGCGATGTGAATGTGCAAACAATCATGAATAAACAGCCACCACAAGCCTTTAGTGCTACAGATTTGAACTCCAGCAGATGTTTCTGCCTTACAGACCTTGGAAAGCTTTCAAAAAAATCATCTCTTTCCAACAAGTAATTGTCTATTTGGCTTAAACCCAGGCACACAGCCGAGATCTTCAAAAATAAGGGTGAGAGGAGGGCAACCCTGGCGTGAACAAAGTAAATAAACAGATTAAGAGAAGATGTGATCCAATTTGCTGCATGCCAAAATATTTATTTAACGTTTACATCACAACTCAAAATTGGCACATCAGTGGTAAAAACCTCATTGTATGTCAATGACATTTTATTTTACAGGTCTGCCATGCAACACAGAGCAGCTTCCCAGTGACATAGCAGGTGGTAGATTTTGGTCTAAGTTATATCGCTGGTCGCAAACAACTCAGCAGAAGTGTGCCTTGGGTACAAAGAGAATACACACATGCCTTCTGGTGCCACTGTCAGAGGCTGGGTGTTCCTTCACATCCAGCCCTTCATGGTAACCTCAACTGAACTCCACTCTGTGTTTACACAAACGTAGAAATGAGATGGACGTTCTGTTATTTTAAAGTATCCGCAGATCTTTTGTTTCCCTCTCTACTTCATTTAGTTAAATATCTGGAACCTGGTGAGTTCACCCTCTCCTTCACTTACGCTGTAGAAAGCTGGGCACACTACAGGTTCCTGGCAGGTAAACCCCAACACAATCCCGCTGAATACTCCAGAGCTTTTCTGATTTGTCCCAGCAGAAAATACAGCCTGGGGATGGTCTGACCCCCACCTGATGTGCCACACACTGGTGGGAAATACCCCAGCCAAACTAACTTCAGCTGTGCAGTGGGAGCAAGTTTCCCTCTGACTGCCACGGGTATGGAGGTGTGTCCGGGCACATCCACATGGAGTGAAGCAGTAGAGAAAAACTCAGCCATGTCTGAAAAAGCAAACGGCACAGGTAGCACAGGGCTGAGCCACACAGGGTGCCCAGAGGGGGTCTGGGAAGCAGGACAACTTCACTAGCACGAGGCTCTGTGGCAGCACTGCCAACAGGCTGACAGCTCCCACCTTCCCGTGCACTGCTGCACTCTCTGCTGGAGGATCCTACCACAGCAGAGCCACAAGGCCTTGTTACCCATTGCCAAAGATTTTCACCTGTTGGCACACAAGAAGGAGACTATCGATGTCTTAAATAAAGAAAAAGATGGTCAGAGAGAGAGAGTGCATGCAGGGTCAGGGGAGTGCTGCCCTGAAAACCCTTCCAGAGGTGTGTCCTTTGTCTCACACTAACCACCCAGGGAAACCCCAAGCAATGGGCTCAGCCCCTCTGTTCTTGAGCGGCCTCCATCATATCCAGCTGCTGCACACTCCAGATCATCCTCTCCTTTCAGGAACACTCAGATGCAGTAAGAGTGAGAAGCCTCCACATTACAGATACATTCGAGAGAGACTATTCCTAAGCCTGGAAACACACCTGACCACTGATCCTAAGCTAACCGTGGAACAGAGAGAACAGCGATAGCACACATTCCTTTATATAAACTCATTTAGCATAATAATAGATCACATTTGGTACACTTAAACCCAAAGCACTCCACAGAAATATAGCACAGTTATCCTCAATTACAGAGGGGGAAAGACCCACCCTGGGACGGCACATCAGGACCTGGAAATCCTTAGTCCCACATGCAACATTCTTCTCTCCCTGAACTGGCTGAGCCCAACAGGTTGCCATGTGTTCCCCACGGATGCAGCTACATCACCACTCACACTGCTCCTGAACACGCTCCTTACCCAGGCAGTTGTGGCCATCGTGAGCCAGCATAAAGCCATCGTAGCAAGTACAGCGGTAATTCCCTGGAATGTTGAAACACTCGTGGACACAGCCCCCATTGAAGTCGTTGTCACATTCATCAATGTCTGAGGAATAAAGTAGAAGTCAATATGATGGATTCTTGCCTGAGTGTTATAGACAGGGATGTGACTGCGTAAATGTGAGCAGCAACTGCTGTCCAAAATCATCATTGTCTTGCAAATACACTATATTTAAGTCATTTTTTGCTGAATGTTTCTGGTGACTGAGAAAAAACCCTGAGACCCCCTTGCAGATTTAGCTTACATTTTTTAAGGCTGCTGGTTAAACAACAGACTGATTATCAGGCTGAGTGATATGAACAGGTGAAAACCCATGTGAGGTTGGCCTTTAATTTTGTAAACAAGAAGTAAATCGGGCAACAAAACAATGACTATTTTGATTTAAAAATCATCCTCCATTATTTTTAGTGGCTCTATTTTCTGAGGAATGCTCCAGGCTGACACAGACAGAACGTGGTGCTCTGGTCCCTTTACCTTCACATTTCTTCCCTTCACCAGTGAAACCCACTTTGCACGTGCACTTGTACAGCTTCGGGGTGTTCTGACAAATAGCATCTGGGTGGCAGTCGTCCAGCCCCAGGGCACACTCGTCCACATCTGTGAAAAGACAGCAGGGATGTCAGCAGGAGGAGAACAGGGCATGTCTCCTGAACACGTTCCTGAGGAGATGACAAGGCTGAGCACCTCTCTGTGGTGCCCACGAGAATATTGTGTGGTTTTGTGTGTCAGGACAGAAACATGCAGAGACAGCATCTGCACTTCAATTTGTGTAGTGTTCTACCTGCACATAGATGTATTTGTATGCAATTCCGATAAGCCCATGTTAAGCTTTCGTGCACATTTATAAATAAATCCAAAACGACCTCTTATGGGCTAGATGCTCCATGAAATTCAGCTGATAGTCTCACAGAGATTCATCAGAGATTGTTAGTCTTTCTGATTAACAAACACAGTCATCAAAAGAGTTCTTGATCACATCCATGCCTCACCTGCAGGAAGCCCAATGATTTTTAAAATAACAAGAGGAGTTAATAGAAATGTACTTTCAAAGTCACCACCAAACCATTAAAAGACTGACTTACCATTACACAGATGTATAATCTTAAAAACAATTTTTTTTAAATACAAGAATAGTATCTGGTGAGCAGAATTGCCAAATCACCTGGCCAGCCATCTCAAAGCACAGCGTACTGAAGCAAAATATCCAGCTGGAAGCTTCAGAGAAGAGGAAATGAAGAGAAAGGGAAACACCAACAGGAGGAAGTCCTGGAGATGAAGAAGCATAGACAGAAGAAGAGGAAGAAAAGTTACAGGCAGCAGAAGACATCAGCACAAGTTTTTCACACAGCAGAGGAAAACTGAAACATGGAAACAGGAAGATTTCCAGCAGCTGGCTAAAAGGAAGAATTGTAGAAGCAACACCCCATGCAGGTACAAAAAGTGCCTCCTAAAACAAGTAGTGCATGAGTATCAGCAGAAGGCAACTACTTCAGTAGTCAGCCACTTTTTATGGTGGGGATCACTTTCTAAAGGGGAATTTCAGCCAGCACTTCTATTTACAATTATAGCATTCATCCTCCTCTTTTTTTTTTCCCTTTCCCCAATCACAAAATATGCCTGTAGGTACTGCAGCAGCTGCCAACTCCAGAAAGTGTTCACTTGGTTTTAACTCCTAACGGGGTTTGGCTGTGGGAAACAAGGCAAGGAGCCAGTGTCAGAGCAGCAGTGCTTTCCTGGCTCTCAGGTGCACACAGCTCCAGTAGCAGTGATGGGGTCCCCAGATACTGCCACCAGAAAGCAAGGAGAAGATGGGAAACAGTGGAAAACAGATTGGAAGAGCGGCCGTATCTGCCTCCCCTCGAAGCAGAGAAGTCAAGCCATTAAAAAACATGGGAGGCAGAGAACTGAAGGAGCAAGTCATGCAAGGAAGAGTGTGGGGAATAGCTGAGGGGCCTCCAGCTAGTGGGACTCAGGTAGGTGGAGGAGAACGAGAGGATGGGCAGGGAAGAATAGACAGCGGGCATAAAGCAGCATCAACCACACGTGCTGACTGTGTGCCCTCAGCACCGCCAGCTCTTCCCTGTCCTGCCCGAGCCAGGGGGACACACCTGCCCCGGCAAGAGGGGTCCCAGAAAACATACAGCAAGGAGGGAGCTTCCCTCTAAGCCAGGACACAGAGACATCAACCAGATCTCGTGCCAGCGGCAGGACGGCATCTCTGCTGGGTTATTCTTACACCGCCCCTCTGTGATCTGCAGCGTGCGGTAAAGAACCGCAACAAGAAGCCGCAGCACTAATGCGTGCAAAGGCAGGGAAAAGAGGGCTTGGAAAAACCCGTAGGCACAGAGAGCGAGATTTCCCCTTGCAGTGACAGTGTCCCGAGCAGAAGAGAGACCCTGGAGGAACGAGACTGTGAGCAAACATCGCAGCCTTCAACTTGGCAGGAGGCGGCGGTGGGAGAATCCCTGGGCTTGTTCCGCGGAGACCGAAGGCAGCTTCACCCGCAGCACACGCCGCTCACACCGCGCTCCCCAGGTGCCCCGTCCCGGGGCTCACCCCGCTCCCAGGGCAGCGGGGACCGCGGGGAAAGCGGCACTGGCAGCACCCGCGGAGCCCGAGCGCCCTGCGGGCAGCGACCGCCCCGCGCCGGGCACGGCCCCGCCACGGCCGCACCTCACCCCGGCACCGGCCCCGCGCCCCTTCCCCTCGCCGCCGGCCT
>VZTE01001628.1:760610-829222 GCA_013397775.1 Eulacestoma nigropectus | reverse complement strand
GGCCCGGCCCGGCCCTGCCCCGCTGCCCCGGGCGCGGTGCGCGCAGCCGGCACGCGAACCGCCCCACCCACGCCCGCGGAAGCCCCGGCAGCCGCCCCGGCGCTCGCACACCTGCGCAGCGCCCCAAACACAGGTGTCCCGCCGAGCCGCTGCGCCCCGCAGGAGCGGCAATACCCCGCACGCAGGCTGCGGGAGCCCCCGGCAGCTCTGCCTGAGCCGGGGCTCCCCGCGGCCCGGGAACCAGCGCCCGCCGCAGAGACGAGCCCGAGCAAGGACCCTGTCGCAGCCCGACTCGCTCCAGCCTCATTTGCGTTTGTTCAAGAATATAATACCGACATTTTTGCCGTGTAATTACAGCCCACTGCGGAGCGTGAATCCCCGGCTGAAGGCCGTGCCAAAACCCACACATCACCCCACCCCCAACCCAGCCCCATCCCACCTCCATTCCCAGCCAGGGATTTCTCACAGCTGTCACTCCTTTGGCAGGTAAAATTGGCTCATACATTATTCACTGAAATTATAATTTCCTAAATAATGTCTGACCTTTCAGGCTGGGAGCAAAAGCAGGCAGTATTCTCTTCCACCCCTCCCTCCCATCCCCATTTCACTGCCTTTTCTCTTTTGTTTTGTTCTGTGAGAAATACCGAGCCGTTTCTAGTTGCAAGGGCGGTTTATACACATTAGTAAATCTTCAGAATGAAACTTTCCCTCAGTCTTTGTCTTTGTTCCCTTAATGGCAGCTATAAATTACCGCTCTCCTTTCTCACTGGAGCATCAGGCTTCATTGCTTTTGAAATGATCAAAGTTATTCTCTTTTTAAATCCAATGAGAAGCAATCTTTTGTGTCTCCTGGACGGTTTCAGTCTCAGTCAATCTCATCTATAAATACATAAAGCTGCTCATTAAACACTCCAAGGATTCTCCAGCCCTGCACCATACCCCAATCCTCCCTCACCAACAGAAAGCAATAAATGAACGAAGGGTTTCTCGACAGTTTCCATGATCTCATGAATAAACCGTCGTACTTAGGGTGGGAATTGGCACACCTGCACATCTCTCATCCAGGCATATCAGTCAAGGTGTCTCCACAAACAGCTTTTCCAAATACACAGAGAAGCCATCTCCCATCCAGGCACATGACTTCAAGCCACCTTACAGAAAAGCTGGTACACATTTCAGGCACTACCAGTTCCCTCAATGACCTTGCCCAGTATTAATTTAATTCACTTTCATCACAAGATTTGCTAAAGACATAAAGTAGGCACACATATGAAGTGTGTAGCAGAAAAACCAGTAAGAGACACTGAAGAGTTGTGTAACCAAAGTATCTAAAGCTTTCTGAGGCACCATAAAAGCAAAGCATCTTTCCTACTTCTGTAAACTAAAACATAAAGTGAGACATAAATATTTGGGAATGCCTGAGTTAGATCAAAAGATCTCACTGCAGCTTGGAAAACAAACAGAACAATATCAAATTTATCTTAGCTAATTAAGCCATTTCTTATACATAAATCTCTAAGTGTTTTGTGAAGGATCCTGGCTATTATTTCACATATAACACACATTTGTTTATGACGAAGAATTGCCATTAAAACATCTCTTTAAAGACACAAACCAGACAAGCTCAGACCTCAACTCAGATGCCTTTCTGTAGCCTTTTTAACTATTTCTATTCAACTACAGAGTCCCAGTGATGGATGACTGCTCTAGGTACCAAGATCTTTACGGGGAGAGAGAAGCTAGAAAAATTTTTAAGACGCAACTTCAGCACTAAGTTAAGTATGAGGAAAGAAAAATAAATCTATCAGGGCAGTTGGACACGAAGACACCCCAAGTAGGACTGTTTGGGAATTTTTTCAGCTATTTAAAATAAAATCAAGTAACAAAGTTTCAGGGAGGAAAATAACTACTGGAAAATAGCTACTTCCATAGTGATAAGACCCCCAACTCCCCCCTGCCCTCCACTTTCACTATCACTTGCAGTTGCCTCACACTGAGAGATCAAGACGAAGCTGCCACGGAGCAGCTGGATGTAAAATCTGCTTCAGAAATTGTACACCTGATGTCCTGAGTAGAGATGAATACTTTTGTCTGAAAATTTGGGTTAAAGACTGCTTTATGCTTCATAATCCTTGTTAAATTTCATTATTTGATGATGAGCAAACATCATTTGAAGACATCGAATTTCATTTCATCTGCACTTTAATGAGAAGTAGCAACTCTGCTGGCCTGAGCAACAGTGCACCATATTGACCCAAAATTTAGCACGACTGAGCGAGCATAATGAGCGCTTGTGACAGCAGCTGAAAACAACTGGGAGGGGTGGGGGGAGTTGCCAGAACAGTAAAGAGAAAGGAGCAGGCTGACAAGTGAGGAAATACTTTCAAATATTTAATTGTTTCAAAGCACACACAAAAGGTCTCAGAGCTGTAGTTTTGAGCTTTGCTCATCTCCAGATGTACACTGAGTTTTGAGCAATTGTTTTTCTTTGAAATGTGTCACCCAAATTTTTGCACTTCCCATCTTAGTGTCCCAAGGTTTTCCAAACTACCAAATAGGTTGTTGAATTCTGTGTAAAAATAACACATCTTCAGTAATCAGCAGGACCTGCACAGGACTTATCTGAGAGAGGAAATCTGGGGGTTCTCTGGTCACAAGGGGTATAAAAAACCCTCTCGTAATTTATACGCCTTGTCTTTTTACACTGCTTGTAGAAAAACTTTCCTAAAACAATCATCAGATGCACCAGTGACATTTTAAGATGTTGTAGGATCTGCATCTTAAAATGCCACTGTCACTGAAATGAAGAACAGTTCCTGTTTACTGCAGAACCGAATACAGTATGGGCTACTAATACACACACATTTTTGAGTTAATAGGGAAATACAGGAGACACTTTGTCATGTGAAATAACTTTCAGACGTTTGTATTTCTTTGTGAGAACTTTCCAAGTCATTGCTACAGCAAATGGTAACATTTCTAGACTTGTGTCTGGACCAGTCAGTAAACAATTCCTGCCAGCTGCACAACACACTTTGCCCACCGAGGCCCCTGCTCTTTCTGCTCCTCTTCCTTCGAGGAAATCTGAAAGACCTGAGGCCACCCGTGATGAGGTGAACGTGCTTCCGAAGCTGCACTTACCTCAGCTCCATCCAGGCCTGCCCCACATCCAGCCCTGTGGTGCCTTGCAGAGGAATCAGGAGCAGCGGGTCCATCCAAAGCCCAGGGAACAGAAATGGCCTCAGCTCCTGAGAGGCAGGTTGGTGTCTCTCACAGGCTCAGCACACCCACAGCAGGTACCAAGTCCACAACTGCACCCCCAAACCTGTCCAAGGATGAGGTCAGAGCACCACCTCAGCAGAGCACGGCTCAGGCTGAGTTCACCCTCTGGCATGTCCCCAGGGAGCCCACAGCATGACACCATCACTTGCTGGCACTGCAGGACCACCTCCAGCTCAGGAAGATTGATGTGGTTCCCTCAAGAGTGATATTAACACTTGTTATTTCACTTTGCTTTAAAAAAGGCTCCACCACCGACCAGGGGGTGTGTGAGAGGTGAAGCAACAGAGATATCTCCAAATTAATGCTCAAACTCCTTCCCTTCTGTCTTCCCTGGTGGTACAGAACATTCAGTGATGACCTCACACCGTTTGGAACAGAGGGAATGGCAGCACATCTGAGTGTGGGTACTCACAGAACCTTCCAAGGTCTGCGTTAGTCCCTTTGCCTTTCCCTTCTCCCCATTCCCTGACTCCTGAGCAGGCACCTCTTCCACTGGTGGCAGTCTGACTGACAAGGATGGCTCGGGGGAAGGCTACATTGGAGCTGGGAGGGAGGAGGTGTAGTTGAACAGATCAGACACAAAACTGTACAACAAAGGTCTCCTGAAATGAGCCACTAAAATGTCCCACAGACCTGGAGCCAGGCAAAGAGCAGATGATCAGCCAAATTATAACAGGCTTCTTGAAAATAGCACATTAATGCTATTTTTTCATGTTAGAAGACAAATTTTATTGCAATTCAGCAAATGAGCTACACCTGTAAAACTGCTTTGTATATCCAATTCACATTTAATGTCCAATGGATTGAAATGTCACAAGAAAAATAAAAAAAGGAAAACAGTACCTGGTTTTGTCATTATAATGTAAACTTCAACACGGCCCTTAAAAAAAACAAGCCAGTGATTTCCCCATGTAGTAAAATATATAGTTTATAAGGTATTGATGCTTTATCTTAGTTCAACAGCCAATCTCTAGGTATAAAATAAAGAGCTACAAAGATGTGAAGTACGTGTACAATTTCTTCAAGTATTTTCAAGTATCCTATAGTCTCTTCACTACGGACAAAATTCATTTGACAATATACAGAAAAAGTTAACTCTGAATAGTTTCACTGCAGAAATCTTAACATATTCATGAATTTAAAACACATAAAAAGTATGGATAATCCAGCTAGTAAGTCCCATTTGAACAGTTTGAAAAATACTCTTTATAATGGAAAAAGTTGTGGAATAGTCTCCAGTTCATGAATATGTTTTCAGCTACAGAATATCAGGTGGTTAAAGTTTATGGCAGGTAAAGGCTTCTTTTTTTGTATAAACTTATCATCATAGTATTTTATTACATTTAAACCAAGTTGTTATTAGTTTCCATTTTCTTTTTGTATAAAGTATCATTGTATGAACTCTGACAGCATTAACCAAAGAAGCACAAATAATTGATAAGTGATAGCCTATTTTTTCCCCTCAAATCAGGTATGAGCCTGTAAACATTTTGGCCAGTTTAGCACTATGTATTTACTGCATGATGAACTGCTCTTTTTTTGTCACTGTATTTCTCTCTCCAGAATGAATGTGTGTTGTTAAAAAGATCATCTTTTCCCATTAACTGTTACCAAAAAATCCCCACCAAACAACAGAACAGCACAGCCACACTAACTGCACCTGCCAAACCTGCCCCCTTATTTCAGAAAAGTAACAGGAAAAAAAAAGGTACAACTGCATTACTATGAACAAAGGAAGAAGGATTTTAGATAAAAAGGTGCTCACTGCACCATTTGTTCCTATAAAGTTCAGCAGAATGGCATGGCAAGAGCAAATGCTGGATCCTAACCTTATTCTGTGGGACTGATGCTAGAACAGCCATGAAGGAAGTGTGTGGGTTCGTGGTGAACACTGCAGAGTGGTGGGGATTGTGGCTGCTCCTACAGGCCGGACTGTTCAGCCAAATCTCTCCCCAGAAACCTGGCACAGGCTAGATTTAATCTCTCGCTCTTCCTTGGTTGCCTATGGATCTAACAAAACCAGCTTTTCTTCTGCTGCATTTCAGAACCCTCTGGTCCTTCAGTGGAGCAAACCCCTCCAGACTTGGAAGTCCACAGCAAAAAGTGCTTTGAACCCTAACAGGATTAAGCATAGGCTGTGAGAGGAGGAGGAAGGCTGATCTCAAACTGTTTTTTTCCTGTGAAAATAAAGAAACCTAGGAGCTGGGAAGATGATCTCTGTGTCTTCCTTTTGCACTGCACAGCCAGCACACAGGGTGTTCTCACTGACAGACAGCATCCTCCTCATGAGCCAGCCAAGGAGCCCACCCTTGGCAATCACCAAATCCCAGCCTCCGCCCATCCCAGGTATCTCTAACTGGCATAATGGGGGCAAAACAATCCACACCAGAACAGCCATTAAGCCAATGGTATCATGTCTCACTAGGTGAACTTGTGCAAGGAAGAAAAAAAAAAAAAGCTAAAAAAAGAACCTTACTTCCGGGTAATTACCTCATGAAAGATAAAATTAATCTATCCTTAATACTATGAGATATATGGTTTTAACAGGATCAACTCATCTGTTAAGGTCAAAATATGGAACCTTCCTTTCTTACTTAATATTCCCTGTGAAATACACAGGCCTAGTAAAGCCATTTCCCAGATAGCTGAAAGCACTGTAAAATCTTTTTTTGCTATTATTAATGCATAAACAATTTGGGGCAGGTGTAAAAAGACTACCCCAATATATTAAGTTGAATACATGAAATTCTTAGGATGCAGTACAACTGTTTTTCATTTTTGCCCTTCCAAAGCCAGAAGAAAAATAAAAAACCACCAACAAAACCAAACCTGCACACACAGAATACTTCTGTGAAATGCTCCTGTAAGGTCCATGCTGTGAAAGAATTCATACCCACCCCATGTGAGGAGTGGCTCAGACATTGCCCTCAGATCTTCCGAACGCTACTGTGAAATCAAAGAAGAATCTTGCTCTGATAAGTAGTGACAACGGAACTTCTCAGTTTAATAATGAAATAAATAGGACAAAAGTAAAAATAGTCAGAAATTTAATACATGTGCTATACTCATAAATTATGGAAATAAAACTATCACAAGATGTGACTAAGGTGTAGGTAAAGTAAAAGTGCTACAACATTGTATGAACCAAAAAACTTGGACTCTGCTTCTCAAAAGAGAGACAATACTGAGATAAGTTTATACAGTGAAGACCTCTTAAATACACAGCCCTGAACTTCTGTACAGTAATTTGTGATGCTGATAAATCTGCCTGCTCTTAAGTCACATATTCATTTCAAAGCGATTTTTATCAGAGGATTCAAATGAACAGAGATGCCTTTAGGCATTTGCCAAGTTCCAGATCTCCAACAAATTAAGCTTTCAAAATGTTTGTGTTTCATAGTAGAAACGGACTAAACTTTCTCTGCTAAAAACAAAAGCATCCCAAATGAAGCAGACTGTGACAACAGGATCCAAGACATGTGCATTCAAAAGGAAAAGAAAAAACTTTAATACCACTGTCTTTTCAGAAATATTAAGAAATCCTTATACTTGTTAGTAAGGTATACTGTTATTATTTCAGATGGGGCATAAAGATCTTTATTTAGTCATCTGGCATTCGGGGAACTCGTGTCCCTCCTTATTAGCAGTTAAGAGAATTACCAGCAGCAACCACATACCAAGCTTCAAAAGGCTGGTTTAAGTGGAAACCTTCTTGTGTTACGAAAAATTATTCCAGGTTTTTCATTTAAGTGGGCTACACTGTAAATTCTGAAATGCAACATAATATAGCCAGTCATATCATAGAAGATTTTTTTTTTTTAAGACAAACTTACAAAACACAATGATAGGTTAAATAAATAAAAAACATCAGTTAAAAAACAGACTTAATTTCTTCTTCTGTGCAATTACGTACCAATATGAAAAATATTACTTTGATCTCTGGATATTTCACGGTTCAGTCTCCTGGATTTCACTAAAAATAATACTGACAACAAAAATAAAGGAATAAAATAATTGTTGACAAATCAGTGCTTTGGAGCTATTAAAAAAAAGCACAGATCAGATCTGTAGTTCCCTTGCAGCAGAACATGACCCAACACGTTAAAAATCAAACGTTGGTAATAATGTTAATATATAAAATATTAGTTTAAAAACTATAGAATGACCTTCTCAGCAGAAATGGAGTGTATACATTGGGGTCTATGACATACAGCATATCTGAAGGCAAGTTCACAGAATGCTGAAAGGCTCACTGCACATTTTCTATGGCAAGGAAATACTGCAGCTTTAAAATAAGCTGCACAATACTCAACTCTTATCTCTTTCACATGAAAGTGTGTAAAAAGCAAATCAGCAAATAAACTCTAAAATAGATTTATACCAAAATCCTCTTTTTTACATTGAGTTTACAGCTTCTATCCATTTGCCTGTACTGTTTCTGGAGTTTCCTTCAAGAAAAGTCAAAGTTGCATTTTTGGGCCATGAACAAGTTCACGATACAATGTACTGGCAAGACAGAACTTTTGCATACTAACGAGATTCACTCCTTGTTGCTTTTTTTGTTTTTGTAAAGACAGTTTTTCCTGTGGGACAGGAGGTCAGATGTCAATTCCTTTGACAAGAGATGCCTCCAGGGTGATGTTGAACTCCTGCAGGGTCTGCAGCACCCGAATCAAAGAATTCACCAGCGTGTGATCCTTAATCAGGGCTATGTCCTCATACATCTGGGCTGTAATGGGGCAGTCTGCAAGCAGGGCGATCCAGTGGTGCAAAAGGTGGTCTCTGACAAGGTGGCAGTTGGCAGTTTGGGAATAAAAATAAAGCCAAGTTAATTTCACACCTGCACAGACATGATTTTCATTCTTTCGCTTCTAAGCAGACCTACCGTGTTCTCCACTCATCTTTATGAGACAGGGAATGGGCAGTAACTGGCTCATGTGCAACACCCTTTTCATTTTATTAAAATATCAATTACAACAACAATAACAAAGAAGTTTCTTTATACCTGGCTCCAAGACACACCAGCATCTGAAACTTGCCATCCTTCCCAATGTTTCTAGGGGTGTTGTTGATAGCAGTGATAAAGCGACAAAAATTCCTGGCCCTTGTCTGCCAGTTCTCTTCTGGGACCATCTCGTTCTGCTCAAGGGTCTCATAGTATGTTTGTGCTTTTTCTTAAAAAAATTGTGGGAGATAATGAAGTTTCATCAGTGCATATAGCATATCGGAGAGAGTTAAAGTTGAAAGGCCTACAGGATCAAAGCTCATCCATGAATTTCCTGAATCGTTACATTTAGGCACTGTTTTTTTCTGTTTGATTCAGTTCTGTGTTCCCTCAGTGTAAAAGTGGGATTCCACTTCCTTCACTCTGAACAATGCTAAAGGGGTTCACCTATCTACTGAATTTGAGTGCAGTAAAATGATCATACAAGGGGAACAGTGATGTTAAAGTACCTACTCAAAACATAGAAACATTATTAAAAATAATTCCTTTTTCAAAATGTTTGTGAACTCAGTTGATTTATTTAGCTTTGTGTCAAGGGATCTAGGCCATTGTGTGAAAAATGCATGCTTATAACTCCTTTATTACAGCATCCAGTACATACCAACGGCACTAGATCCATCTGTTGTGCTCTGAAAGACAACTCAACCTCTTACAAGTGTGATTTATTGCTTTCACTGTGCTCAATTAACAACAAGGTTACCCTACGTCAATTCACCACCTTATTTATGTACCTCTTCCTCACTAATAAAGTTTGACACTATTACTGCTAGAAGGACAAAGCCCAGTTACTGCATTAAGTACACTGTCAGCTTTGGCAGAAGACAGAGACTCTCTCTCATGACAGTACAAGGAGGCAGGAGCTCTCCTGGAAATTCAGCTGCTGAGATGCCTCCAAGAAGTCTGCTGTTCACACCAGCTGAGACACAACAGCAATGATAAGGAACACAGTTGGATGTATTTCAAAGATACAAACAGGCTCTGGGATGCCATCCTCCCACTTACCTAAAAAATCCCAAATGAAGACATTCTTGAAGAGTCTCGGTGATTTAAATCCATGCTGGAACACTTGCTCGAGCGCTGAAACAAGTCCACTTTCTCCACACAGCAGCAGGGTCAGGCTGCCTCTCTGCCAGCACACACAGAAAGCACACACAGTCATCACCTCAGTTTGGGACACAAGTGTCCCATTAAGTTTTTAAATAAACAGATGCCTAAAGTTTAAATCTGCTGTCAAACAGTGACCCCAGACAGGATGGCTCAGTTCTCGTAAGTCCTGAGCATTCAAAAAATGGATTGACTTCTCTAACAATAAAGCTGAGAAAAGCATTGTCAGGGCCTTGTCATCATCATCAAATGAAGCCTCAAACAGGCCAATTAACGAGCAGGTTTTACCTATAACAATGATCCCTACAGAAAATTAGGAAAGTATTTTCCTCTTTTTTTAAGTAACAGAGATCACAAATACAGTGTAGCAGGTGCCTCTGGCTGCTCATCAACAAAAACAACATTTAATGCTCAGCGAAAAACAAAGTCCTTCTTCAGCACATGATGGTAAACTCTGTTTTGCAAAACCAGTCCATGACCACTTGAGATCATTATCAATGTGATCATCAACTAGAATGACACTGTATATGAATGTGTCATGCCATAATGAACTTAGAAGTCAGGTGCCATAGGAATGGGAGGACCTATTAGTAAAAAATTCCTGTTGAGAACCTCCATAGAGAGCCAGCACTGCTCTACACCTCTCTGGCTCACAAGGGCTGGACTGGGATGATTTGACAGGGATATGCTACTTAGGTTTTTGTTTCAGAAAATCACTGCTGTGTCAGCTGATTACATGTGTAATGCAAAATAGCCTCCAAGAGAACTTCTGCTTCACTTGCTTGGGGGATCTGGGTGTTTTCAGGGTGGCCTTTGTTTCTTTCCTTTTTTTTAAAGTGGCCCACGGGTTTTCATGTTTTAAGTAGCAAGATAATGCAAAACAGACATTAAAAACCTACTTAGAACTCAATGCAGATGTAAAATATCAGATAATTCAGAACAAACTAAACAGGAAGCAATGTTCTTGACAGTGTATGGGTAGAATCCTTGGCAGAACTTGACTAATACCACAATTTCCAATAGCAGAATGTTAACATTTAATTTAACAGAATGCTCCAGTTAGCAGCAAAACAGAGGTATTTGAGGCTGTACTGTCTCAGTGGTGCAGTCTCAGTATCTCATTTTTGCTCCCCTTAAGGAATTTTCAAGCACATGGCTGTTCACTCAGTTCAGTTATTTCTGCTATATATTCTCCCATGTTTACTCATCAGAGATTTAGGACAGGAGTGCCATTACACAAACAACAACCCCTCACCTCCTTCTCTGGCTTGTGGAAATGCTTGACAATACCATTAACAGCTTCACCAATAGCTTCTTGTATCTGACCAGTATTTAACTCTGCAAAATATAAAATATATCCAGTTACAGCTTTGGAAATTGTACCTGTGTGTGAGGGTTATGGCCTAGCACAAAACACAGCAGAGGAGCATGAACCAATATAACTCATTCTGTTAGGGAAGGAGTGCTGAGCTGTGGGTAATGGCAACCAAACTCCACTTTTATTTATTGTTGAGGAGGTAGCAATGGAGATGGTTTGGTTTTAAATTGAAGTTAAAAACTTTAAGTTGTTTCAAAACACCAATAGGGGAAAGGGTTTTCACATATTATGTGAATTTCCAGACCAGGACCCAAAGCTAAGAAAAGGAGCTGTGCTTTGTTTAGGACTAACAAGTCCGGGCATCCTGGAAATACTTCCTGTGGTAGCTTCACTGCAAACCCAAGCACGGTTGGGAACAAGGTAACCACCTGATTTATCAGGAATAAGACAATCACAGAACCCTGATCTCAATACAAAAAAAAAGAGAAGTCCATGAATTGAAGCCACTAGCAAGTTTCTTCATCCATGAAGGACAGACAGAGACAAGGCCGCGAATTTCTACCTTCCTCCATAGCATTCATTCCACGGGTGAGGGACAAGAATACAAAAAACACCACTAGGGCAGCTAAGCACTGGACCAGGAGTACAGAGACATCTGCTATCCTTGCAGACTTTCAAAACTTAAATAGACAGTACAGGTTACTCGGGATTGTAATTTGGAAGTCAGTTGGAATTCAAGCACTTGGCTGAGTTTCACAGGTCCTCTCCAAACTCCAGGTCTGTTTGCAAGCCCTCAGGTGAGGATGCAGAACAGGATAGGACAAGACCACCCCCAGCACTCACTTGGCTTATTGTTTGGTGAGATAGTGACAAATCTCCTGATCATGCTTGGAGACTGCTGCAGAGGAGGGGTTCGGCACTGCCGCTCATCAGCCTCCGTGTGGGAAGTCAGCAACTCTCCCACCAGGATCCTCTCTAAGCTGCCATCATCCATTCCCTTCCCAAGCCACCTTCCGCAGGGAAACCTAGAACACCAAGGAGATAAACACGTGGATCAATCCAGATTCAACTCCATGCCGAAGACTTTCAACTGCATTTGCCTAAAGCCCAAATCCTGCTAGCATAGTTATTAGAAAGACTTCGTTCATCCAGCAACAAAGTCTTGGCTTTGGCTTTTGCCAGCACAGGCAGCAAAAGTAAAACAGCTTTTCAGTTCCAAGTTCATGCTGAGTGTTGCAGTAGATGATCCATCCACAAAGCAGATTTTGCTTGAGTCCCATATATAGCACATGATTTGAGGAAAAATGGGTAAAAGGGGAAATCCTACTACACCCCACAGATGGGTGAAGAAATACACTGAATACGCTACATAGCGGGCCAGCTGCAAAACAGCCCCACAACCCAAACATATGCTTAAATGCCATAACACCAATACTTCTACTGAATTGGGGTATTAAATCAGACACTAGAAAGCATACATGCTCATTTGCTCATTATCACTTTCTTTGAACCAATGTTGATGTCAGTTTAATCAGTTTAATTGGAAAACTGAGTAGCATCCAAAAATAGAATCTTTCCTCTTCATTTAATTACAAATGAACTGGCATGGAGAGCTGAGTGGACTTATCCGCCAATTTGACATCAACATGAGCCAGACAGTTTCTCTAAACAAAGGACAGGGCATCAAACTATGCTGTACCTAACACAAATAAATGTAATTCTCACTGTAAATTTCGTTCCTTTACTTTCCCCATGTAAACACAGGTTTCTAACACTCATAAGCCCTTGGGCTCCAGCTTATGTCCAAAGGTGTCTCTGTAACACCTAGAGCACCCAGTCCTAATATAAAACACCACCTATATTTGGTAAGCAGCAAGCTCTGACTTGCTCTTTCTTCCTTGGGCTCAAGGCAGATTATTTCTAAGCTGCACAACAGTCAACTCATCCTCTCCACCAACAGTCTGATATGAGACACGAACATCTGCAAACTGCAAACCCTGTTTGAATTCGTAAGAACCGCGATTTGTTTAATGCCAGAAGCCAAACGATCTTTCTGTGCCTTCAGGTCCAGGCAACTGTAGACAAAGAGTCCCAGGAGATCAGACCTTTCTAATCAAACAAGCCCTACTGTGCCAGCTCCCTGCAGAAATTCTACTTACCCCACATGAAATGTCAGGATGATACTTACTTGTAAGTATGCCCTGTTATTTCATTTCTGACCATAACATATTCCACAAGCCACTTGGCATACAGCCCTGAATTATCATGTCCTATTTGCACTGTGGTCAGTTTTCCCAGGTTCTGGCACTGCAAATTAAACAAAGAGCTTGTCAGAGGAAACTGAAAGAAAGCAGCATGTTGGGGGAGTAAACTATTTGAGAATGTGCTCAGACAGAAACTCAGAAATGTGGTTCCTGTTTCTGACTGCATCATGGGTTCTGGGCTTTTTAGTGGTAGGCTGCTTTACTTGTTTTTGTTTGTTTGCTTGTTTGTTAAATACTATTTTGATCAGCACAGAGAACATCAGCTGAACTGGATTTTTCAATTAAATTTTACCCAATGCACACAACACACATGCAAAAATCAGAGCAGAATCACTTCTTTGTTTTCCAACAGAAGAGGATATGACACCTCCCACAGCTGTAACATAAAGACAGTCTTGTCTATCCCTCGCACTAAGGAACTGTCAGTCATTTTGCTCTGCATGTTATTAAATATAGGTTAAATGTGCTATGCACAGGCACAAAGTATCTGTGACTAACCACAAAGACATGAAATGTATGGCAAGGTGGTACAGCAAAGGGAGAATTTAAAACTGAACAAACAGAACATCCAAATCGAGTTTTGTATCAAGTAATACAAACCTCAAAAGTCATTTCTAATAAATTCCTGGGAATCTGCAGGACTCCTGTTTCACCCAGTTCTCCCGAAATACAGATCCAAGGATTGGCTGTGAACATTGAGCCACCGAGTTTCTTGCTGGGAACAATCAATATATGGTACGGTATCACTGCAAACACAAAAGAAGTAACACTTCAAAAATGAAGAAGGATAATTATGTAACCTCTTTAGCCAAGAGAGGGGCAAAAGATAAGTCATAAAACAGCACTGCAGTACCATGAAATGTTAAAACAACATCAGAGATCCTATTTAATCATGCTGACACTTGCACACTAAGCACTGACTGACAGTGGGGAAGTGTACACAAACACAGCAATCACTTAAGAAGCAGAGCTGACAGCAGAACAGTGTCAAGTGAAGAAAGAAATTTGGATGGAATAATGCCTTCTTATGTGTATAATCACCCTTTATTTACCAATCTCAAAACACGCCATGAAGATGGTTACTTATCCTCAGCTTAGTGACAAGGAAGTAAAGACATGGTATTGCTGTATCCAGGACTGCACTGTAGCTCAGCACACTGCACAGCTCCCCCCAGGTCCCACTCAGGTACTAACTGCAGCCTTTCTTTGCAGGCCTGGACAGCAGCAGCATTCACTACCAGGGCTGAACAAACCCCGTGGAAACACAGCATAATGCTGCAAATTCCTCTGTGCCATGTCGCTCTTAGTTATGCTAACTTTAGCACTTACCAATGTTTAAGAGAACAAAGAAGTTTTTTCCCTTCTAAATAGCACCACACGTGCTCAAATGCTTTCTGGTCCCCTGGTTTACCTGTGGGTAATTCAATGCAGTATCACCTGAGCTGGAGCCCCTCCTCTGACTCACGAAGCATATGTTCTTCCACCACCCAGCATCTCCTGCATAGCCCTCTGTTAACCAACCCTTTATAATAAAATCCAATTCTCTGAATGGTCACTGTGTTTCTTGGCTATCTGCCCTTCTTTTATAGTGCATAAGCAGATTACAGTCAGGGCTTTTCAGCTGAGGCGTTTAATGCATTTCTCCCTCAGCGTCTCCTCAGCTGTCAGTGCCCTCGAGAGAGCATTTGGTGGTTGGATTTTCTTAAAAGCCTGATGCTCGTAGCATTTAAGAATGAATTAAAATGTTTCCCTTTTTATTTTCTGTACTGATAGTCCTAAAGTAAGTGACAATTTAACTGCATCCAGCAGACCAGATTTTCACATTACCCAGAACTTGCCCGCAAGACCAAAAGCAGTTTTGCTTGGATGTGTGTTTGCTTTGTCTTTCATACACACAAGTATCAATCACAACGCACCACCAAGGGTAGTCCTTTCACATACCCCACCCCCAATTCTATAAGCCTTGCTGAAGTCTTTCCTTATTTTGCCTTCCCAGTGAGGTCCTGTGGCAGCAGGCACACAGATCTTTGAGAACTCTGTCACAGTTAAGCATCTACAATAATTAAAAGTTTCTCTAGGGTATCTTTTTAGCAACTAGAAGCAAAAAAAAAGTGTTGAGGAGTTCTGATGCAGCCCTCAATGGGCCTTTCATTGTTACCCCAAACCCAGAGACAAGCATGCAGCAAAGCAGCCTGAGCACAAAAGAAGAAAGGTTTGTTTTCTTTTAATTCCCAGCATGCATTAATATTCTTACCTTGACAGTGAACAATCCATACTGTGCTTGTTTAGTATCATGCAAACAAGACCACCACAAAACTTTCAGCTGAGAACTCATCCCCAACTAATTATTAGAGCTGTGTATTTTACCAAGTTAGAAACAAAAGTGACAGGGAGAGAAACTCCTGCCCACCAGAGAAGATCATGGAAACAGCAATACAGCACACACAGATGGATCCCAGGGAAAAAAAGCAGAACAATTACATTAGGGCATGTTGCTCAGAGCTGTTTAGAATTTTGGACAAGGACTCAACCAAATCTGGAAATCAGAGCTGCAGGGAAAGCAAATACTTACAGATTGTTGTGAAAACATTGGTAAAGCAAAAGTAATCAACAGCATTGAATGACAGGAGATGATACAAGAATTGTTCTTTCTCATCATCGCAGCGGAGGAATGCGTAACGCTTGTAGAGTTTTCTGACAAAGCAAAACACATAATCTGTCACAGCAACAAGATGCTTTCAGTGGAATGTTTCCTATTGTACAAATTCATTAGGTACACTATGAATAATGGGCAAGCAATTACAAATAAGAAGGGATACTGGGAGAGTATTCAATGTGCCAAGATATGCTGACTCTCTGCAAGGCTGACATGTCCAAAGTGCATCAGTCCAATTCTCATTATCTTCCCCTGCTCCAATGTAAGGTTTGGTCTAAGGATCTTCTCCCACCCAAAAACAGCCCAAGATGGAAAAACAAGTTTTGCACTTTCTTGAAAAAAATTCTGATTTATTTTGGCCATGTAAAATGACAGAACTGAAGTAAAGAGAGTTCTCCTAAGTCCCTGCTGAGCAGAGGGTGCCATGGGAGAGTTCTCCAGCACATGATGCATGACAGAAGACTGTTCTTAAAGACACATAAGACAAAAACTGGGGCCATCTGCTTGTATTTGGCTATAGGTGATAACCCAGGGCCTACAACAACCTGCACATTAATCCAGGGAATAGCTTCAGTGTTGATAGTACAGAGCTCCTGACATAACCAAAATGATAAGCGTGCAAAGGTGGAAACCAATAAATAATACCAGTGTTGGAAATAATCATAAAAGAAGAGCACACCAAAATGTATCAAAATCCAACTGATGCTACAGGAGTATCCAAACCCTCATGAATGCAGGAATTAGGTATTAGAAATGCTAACACAGCCATGGATAGGTTGTTCCTGTGAGGAGGGCATCCTGATAACTCCCCTCAGTTTCAGGTATCAATTTACAAAAAAGTCAGCAAGTCACAAGACAGAAACTTGCAAAACAAATCAATGATAATCAACACACAGACACGTTCTCACTTACACAACAAACCTAACCCTAGAGACTGACAGGAAAGGTGCAATGCAAATAAAGAGACTGAGCCTTAAATTAACCTAACCTGCCTGCAGCCACAAGGGCGGCAAAGCCACAGAAGTCTCACAGGTGCCCATGTCTGTGCTTCATTTGAATAATCTGAATCACATGTTTGACAGCCTGTCAGGGTATGTGCTGTCCTGTCTCTTCAAAGGGTAAGGTTTCTCAGTTTCCCTGGGCACATAAATGTCTCAGGACAGTGAAGCCATGTGATTTCCCCCTGTTCCCTAACTCTAGTCCCTTTGCAGACTAGAGAGAAACCAAACATGCTACATTTCCCTTATCTTTGTTAACAAATGTCAAGTAAAGAGAACAGGATAATTAAAATATCTAACAGCTGCTTCAAAAAATAACACACAATCGTGTAAACTCTAAAATGGCAGAAGTTGCACCATTACTTTTAGTACCTCACTGAACTCAGCACTGCTTCCTCTAAAAACAAGTGGGGCATGCTTTCAAACAACACTGCCTAGAACAGCTCTCTAAGTAGGATATCTAAATATGCAGCACAGAGCACACGAGATTACAGTGAATTGATGTCATCCTGTACAAGTTGCTCCTTTGCTTGTCATTTTCATTTTAAACACATTTTTGTTGCAGTCTCCCTCTGTTCTAAAGAATCAGAATCTGCCTGATAGATGAACAGTACACTGGCCACTGTTAAAAGAGGTTTTTTTCTTCTCTTTTGTGGGGGTGCATGGAAAGTGGTGGTGTGTGGAAAGTCCCCTCACAGCACTTGCTCTGCAAGGGACAAGCACTGCTAAATTTAACCTGATCGGAACTGTTGACTTCACTGGAGAGGCTTAACCTCAATTTGGAGATACAGGTAGATTTATTAGCTGTCCTCACTCTGTCCTTCAGCTTTTCCTTGTTCACTGAAGGCCACAGCTTCATCAGAAAGTCCAACATAATACAAGACAAGACAAATCTCAAATAATTAGCTGTTGGGGTCCAGGGGGATTGGGGAAGAAATTCCTTGGAAGGTGGTGAGTGGAAGAAGAGGAAAGGAAGAGCAGACAGCATAGGTTAAGCTGTCTCCAGAAAGCAGTCTTCCATTAAAGCTAATGACAATTACTGTGGCTTTAATTTCCACACTAAACACTGCATGTGACTATTATGGAAGCAATTCACCCTATGTTCCCAAGCAGGCTATAAATGTAAAAATGTATGTGAAGAACCCCAGCACTGAATCCTAACTCCCAAACAGCTCACACACTTGGAAGGCCAGTTTGTTCCATGCCTTCTGCACACTGCTAAGCAGATGCAAGAACAGGTACACCTGGATTTTTGAAACCAAACAATTATGTAGATTTTAATTTTTTTAAAAGTTTTGCCCAAAATAAACCATCTTACTTTGTGAGTTCATGATCTGAAAGCAACTGTTTCAGATGCCTAGAAAGCAACTTCTTTTCCATAGAGAGGCGAACCCAGGCTCTGGCCTTGCCAACATCTGTTTTGATCTCACTTATGTTCTGGATATGCCTGGAAAAAAAGAAAAAGAAAAAGAAAAAGACATGCTTGGTATTGTCAAAGCATGACAGTTCTTTTGAACCAAGCCCAGCTGAAGTTTTGTGAAGAACACAAAATACCAGGTAAATTATAGGAAAAAGAAACTATCACCTTAATATTCAGCACAATAAAAAATTCCCTGCAATCTAGCTCAAAGAGAAGAGCCTGAAAAGGAAATATCTGCAATGCAGTGCCCTATTTACAAAATTCTAAACCAGGCCCATTGTCTCACATGATTTAGGACTCATTCTGGACCTTATCGCTGCAATATTTATGGCTGAATGCTTTGGAAAATTAAATACTGTTTCTGCATGCTCAGTAGAAGCTTTTCTTGCACACAAGACACAAATGGTATATTTTAATAAGGCAAGCAAATCCTCAATTCACTCCTCCCTACTGAAAAAACTGGATGCTGGTAAGGAAAAAGATGGAAAAGAAAATTCCTGTCAAGGTTGTTTTAGAAGTTCTGCATATTGCTTTTTCAATGTACTGAAAGGAAGGAATTGGGCAGAAGCTGTAGTTTTATTCACACTACAGTACTGAATGTTAGATAAACCCATTCTTTAGATCAAACAAGTTCTTTAAACTGCTTTCTTCCCTGAAAAACAAGAATGGTCTCAGAACTACGCAACCAACTCAGCAATGACTGGGAAAACACAAACACTACACTCACACCTCTGTGGAAATAAACCAAACACACAAAACATTAAAAATATGAAAACTCTTTCATAGTATTACCGTAAGCTAATGGCTCTGACAATATAAAACCTCCTCAGTATGAAACCTGTTTCTGTAAAGGTCAATCAAAACGTTGTACTATCTACTTCAAAGCAGTTCAGCAGGTTCCTTCCCCACAGGCCCCTGCACAAAACACAGGCTTTTCTGGCCAGTGCACAGTATACACAGAAACAAGTGTGCAAATCTCAGGGGGTCTCTGGGTTGTGTAACAGTTCAAACTCACCTCATATCCTGGATGAGAGAGATTCTAAGAGGTGACATGGCTGGACTTGTATCAGACTTTCGCCTTTCTGAATCAAGAAGTATTCCTAGATTCAGAAGAAAACAATTTCTTGTTAGCAGAAATTCATCTAAAGATTTTTAAATCAATATAAAAAAGAAGGTGAATTAACACTGATTTGCACTCCTGTATTACTGGTGACTCTGAAGATACTGTACTGTATTTCCACTCCAAATGACATGAAAATTTAATATGCTACACAGATGGTTATACAGATCAGCACACACTGAGCACCAACACATTAATGAGCTTAGATTCAGCTGAAATTGGTATGACATCAAATGGCTTAAGACATATAATAATCAAGTATTATTTTCTAAAGACTACCCTGTTTTCTTGCTGTGCAGTAACACTGACTGCCACTGCTGACGCCAGAGAACAGTTTTGCATTTGCTGCACTCAGTACACCACACATCCTGTGCTTACTGAGCTATTACTTTGCACGCTCCTGTAACACCACTACTTTTTAAATACATTTTGAGGTTTTCAAGCAGTATTATTACTCTTATCCTTCAAATTCCACTCCAGAATGAAGTCATATGCTAAATACAGTCCCTGCCCTCAATCCCAACTTAGAGAGCATAGAACTGATTGTGACTTCATTCTGATATGCAAAACCACTATGAACTACGTGACACTCACAAGACCTTAGAAGTTCCAAATCTATGGTTTTGACTGCTTACAGGATCTTGTGCATGTTACTAATGCTCAGCTCTTTGCTTACAGCAGCTTCAAATAAAAAATAAAGGCACCCACTGCCTCCCCCAAACCTATTGTTCTCTCCAAATTTACATCCTATGCCTCCACCTGACACAAGAACTAATGTTTAAAAAGTACATTAATAATCCTAGAAACATTATCAGTAGGTCTTATGTGCAATATTACTTCTACTGCAACACTTGATGCAACAAAAATTAAAATCTATTTCTCCAGTTTATGTTTTTGTTTTAAACAATAAGCCTCATGTTCAGCTGTTTTTCAAGCCATAATGTAAAACTTCAGGGTGTACAGCACAATTTTATGTGCTTACACTTGTTTTCCACCCCCAGCCATAACATCATTTGCTCTGCCAGTCATGCAAGGCCTGTGTGTCACATGGAGGATGATGTACTAGAGCAATCCATTTTAAAGCCTATCTCTGAAGCAACAGCTATTTCTGGTTTCTGACTACCATGGTAGTCAGATCCCAGACTCAAACAAGTGGGTTCAATACAAACCAGTTTATTTTTCATTAAATATATTGAGACAACACACCAGGCCCATATTAAACCTGTAGCAGCCACAACACTTGATTCAGTTATATTGAGTGAAGGGTATTTCCAAGGGTAAATCTGCAGGCAGCTCTTACATCTTTTAATCATCTTCTTCCAGCAGATGCCAATCTTACCTGAGGTACTGAAGCTGCCTGATGTGGTTCTTCTCTGTCTGTTTTCTAGGTAATGTAAGAGATGAGACCACAAAGCAGACTTTCCCTAAAATTAAAAAATATTAGTTAAAGAAATCCCTACCAGCTGAATTAAAAAAAAAAAAAAATTAAATCATCATTGAAAGTTATCAGCCATGACAAAAACTTGCTTTAAAGATGTTTCTCCCTATAAACGCAATGGTAAAAATCAAAAATAAATCACAAGGTGGAGGCGCTTGGGAGCTGTAAAGAGGCTGAGAAGGAAAAGCAAGAGTCAGACTACTGGGATCTAATGGTTCTGGTAACAGGAAAAAGTCAATGGAACTTCTTTCCTCATAGTTCATTACCATGACAAGAAAACATTCCAAGGCTTGTAAAACACTGTGTGCAAGTGGAGTTCTAAATCTGAGGCTGTAACCTGCCCTGTGTGTCTCTCTCTGCCTGCCTGCCTCTCCAGCAGTGAAGTGACAAGAGACACGGAGCCAGCCTGAGCAAGACATACCCAGGCCAAGTCCTGTTCCCCTCAGGGTAATTCAGGGCTACGGATAAATGCCGCCCATTTTTAGAATCTCAAAAGATTCCCCTCAATTTCATCAGGCAAAGCACCTGGATAATCACACAGTAAGATATCCCAAAACATAAGCAGGACAATGAAAGCTTATCAGCAAAAATACCCCAGTTCTATACATTGTAAAACCAACTTAAAAGTTAGAACTAAATTCTAACTAATTCTAACTTAAAAGTTAGAATTTCGGATGTAGTATTTAGGTCAAGATAAATCCATTAAACGATGTTAAAAGGTGCACCTTGCTCATTATGTTGCTTTCTTAAAAGCCTGGTGGCTTAAAGCAGACAGTGAGAAAATCTTTCACTGGGAAACTATAAATATTCTTGGATTTATCACGAAATATTTCACATAATAAAGCAAAAGATTGCAAACCTGCAGAAAAGCAGTAGTAAGCAAACAGGGGCTCTCCAGCACATCAACTGGAATTACTTACAGATAATAAGCATTACTTATCATCTTCCTAAATTACTGTATTAACCTGAAATCCCAATAAAAATCTAGCGATTCTGCATTTCAGAAAAGCTGTCATTTTATAGGCCATATTTTTATTTACACCTTTGTGCAGAAAGAAACCATGACTGTAAAGCAACAGTTGTCAATTCTGCACTATCAATTTCATCTAGAATTATCTAAGTGCCTTCCCAGAAGTGCAGTAATGATGGTTCATCTTTAAATTTATTTTTTTAAAACTTTATTTAAAAATCTCTAACCATTTCCATCCTATAGCTCCCTACAGCTGAAATAAAGAACTACTGACCATGAGAGATTATTCCAGAAGTGGCATGCCTCCAGAAGAATAAATCCTAGAGTGTCTGTAACATTTATGCTGACAGAAATCTACCAAAAATATGCATTCAGTGGTGAGGATATAAAAAATCCATTGTGTCTTGCGTGTACCTGACAGATCCAACACGGAAAGCCAAAACTGCAAGTCTTATTATAAACAGATAAAAAAGAGCATGAAAATATCAACCAGCAAAGAGTTACATCCAAAACTGTGCTTCTCCCAATAAACACACACATGCACACACAGTCTAGTGCTCAGCAACCAGCTGCCATGGCAAGGAGAACTGCAACAGATCACAGAAAGCAGCAACAAAGGATCCTGCAGCAAATCGATGTCAACAACCATGATGAATGTGAGAACTCATGCAGTGTCTGCCCGCTCCTTCACCACCGTGGAACTCTCCTTTAACTTCACCAAATAGCAATGATGATGCAAGCTGGATCTATAAGGGGAAGGAAGACAGCCTAAGGAAAGCAGTGGGACAGAGAATGGGCAAGGGAATAACCAAGGCCTTCTGAAAGTCCAGACTACTTCAGTCATTAGATCCTACATCACAACTCCCCTGCATTGCTCGGGACAACGGAAGGCATGGATTCCCTTTGCACGTGGAAAAATCAGTAGGTAGCTAATGTAGGACTACTGGGGTTCATCAGCAGGGAACAGGTAAAAGCAGGGATTGGTGGAAGGAAAGCCATCCTCATTACTATGGTCAGTTGAGAAAGAAGAGTCTTCCTTGGCTCATTATTGAAAAATAAAATAAAATCGATGTATGAAACAGCAGGCTTTTGCATATTTCATAAAGGCCAGAGCACACAGAGAACTGGTGGTGCTTTTTTATTTTTTATTTTTTTAAACTCCGGATCATACTATGAGATACACTGCACTTCCTCCATCAGGCCTCTATTCTATTCCACCACTCTATTTATTCCACCATTCAGCACTGTTTGCCAACATCTGCAATCAATCCAAAGCATTAACCTTATGAAGGGTTGGCCGTCTGGTGGTCTGAAAGGCCCAAATCTGGGTTGAAGCAGAGTATACTGATGCTCTGTCTTCTAAGACGAAAGCAGTACAGCTTCTATCCTAAGTGATATACAAGAGGGAAGGGAGAGAATCACATGATAAATCTTCACATAGAAAACTTGTATAGTTTGAAGGAGAGCAGATTTAAACACTGGTGTTTGGGTGCTGGGAACAGAGGTACTGGATTACAGCTGTCTGGATTATGAACATATATTCTTAAAAAAAAAAGAAGTTATAATCTTCTCCATCCTTGCTACTCCTTGGTACAAGGGAGGAGTAAAGTTGGTAAAGGCCCTCCAAAGTCCATCTTGTCTCACAAATTACTCCAAACAGAAGAGCACTACAAACAATTATTAACTTCATACAAAACCCCAACACCTCTAGCTAGTGATCTTGTAATCATAATTAAAGTACCCCTACATCACTCAGGAAGAACCAAAACAGCAAGACTTTTACTTTGAAGTACTAAATTATCCTTCAGGAAAACAATTCCCCCCTCCCGCTGACAGCACCTTTAGGATATGGGGCCTTGTCGCCTATGCAACTTCATTAACAAAAATATTAAGAACACAGCAACAGTTTTTTTATCATCCTATTAAGAAAAAAATCACCAAAACCCACCAAACCAAACAAAAACCCCAGGTTAAATGGAGAGTCTTCCAAGAAGTCATCTGTGGAACACATCTACAGGTACACTTGCACATATCCCACAACATGGAGACAGACGGGGAGGACAGGAACTGACATAAAAAGGACTGGGAGACACACGAGTATTTTAACACATCCAAATCCACACTAAAGGTGTCCTCTGAAGGCAGAGAGAGGAAGAGCGTAACACAGCTTTAGGAAAGTGTGCTCTGCAGTGTACAGGAATATTTATTCCTCACCTGTTTGACTTGCAGACCGTGGCTCCATATCCTTTCTAAGAGGTCACACAGACTGGCTATCAGGGTGTTCTCTTCCACTCCTGTGATATTCACTTCACCATGACCAAGCTCCACAGCTTCTCGACCCATTTTCTCAACCAACATCCTCTTAGTCTCAAAAAGGACAAAGCAAAAGAAACTTAAGTCTCTCCCAGGAATTTCCAAGATCACTTACACTTTTTAAATAACCAACAAGGAAGCACACGACAACAAAGATTTGGCAGAATAACTGGCTGTAGTGATATTTCTGGCACTAGTGCAGAACTGCTCTTCTTTTATCCCTGGTTTTCAAGCCAGGACAGCACCAGTGCTGATCTTCTGTTTTTCCCAAAAAGGGGTTTGCAAATGGGCACATCATCCTCCACAGAGTAATCCCAGCAAAGGGCACAGCAGGTCACACATTGACAAGCTGGGTGCCCAGCAGCAAGGCCAAGAAACACAGATCTTGGGTGGTTTTGAAGCCTGGTGAGTACTGGATGCACTCCCTATGAGCAGGACACTTTGTCCACCCTCTCCCAGGGGAGGTGAATGCGCCCAAGTGTTTCCACACGGGTATGTCGCTCCTGGGAGATGCTGTTCTGCCAGAAGGGCATTTGGATTAAACCAAACCCGTTCTGGAGTGCACCTCTTGAGTTTCCCCAGGAGACACAATCTCCTAAATTGTGCACAATTTCATACTGGTCAACAAAGCTTTCACCAGCTCTTAAAGTATGGTCTTCCAGTCCCATTATATTCATCATACAGCCAACTGGAGGCAAAAATGGTGAGGGAATCAGTTCCATTCATCTCTTACACATTTTTCCATCTTTGTTGCTATTCTAGACTCGCTTTCAAATGAATGATACTCCCTTAAGCACCTCTGCACAGTCTTGGCTGAGATTAAGAAGTCCAAGTTAGCCCCTAGCTGCTTCTCCCCCTCACTCCCTCCAGCAATTTCTCACTGTGAAAGAGCCAATTCTATATTCAAGAGTTTTCACTGCCTATAGAGCCTCTATGAAGGGATGGGGATTATTTGGACAGTTCCATAAAGTGAAATCAGAAGCAGATGCACATATTAAATAGAGTTTCATGAAAAGTTGTATATAATTGCTGTAGTACCTCTACTGACTTTAGGCAAGAACGTGTCTATTTCATAATTATTCTCTTTGCTGTATTTTTATAAACATTAACTTAATTCAGATTAATATGTTGTCAAACATATACTGGCGAAGCATGTCTACAAATTAATGCCAAATTTCTTTGTTCAGTGCTTAAAAACTTCTGCCTCAGAAATGTATTAATTCCTTTAGTTATGAAAAACCTGCTGTATTTTCACCACAACCCTCTATTTGGACTATTCACTCCTGTTGAAATAGTACTGTCTCATTAGTTATAACTGAAATGAGCTATAATAGACTCGGGCAGCGGGATGGTAAAGACCCTTCAGAATATTCAATCTCTATCATAAATCTGCTTGATAAAGTTTCTGCTCCTTGCAGAATTTCTGAATACATTATCTCTTCATTAATTTCTCACCACCATGCAAAAATCCTTACAGGGATAAAGCAGAAACAGATGGCAGAAAAGTGGGGGGTTGGAACATACTGGATACAAAATGGTCCAGTAAGGATGGATATGAGGTGCAAGAGAGCAGAATTATTCTCTGTGTTACCTTATTTCGGCATTCCTTCAACAAGCCTTCTACAAACTTCCAGTTTGTTTGTGCAATTACTGATGGAGAGAGGTTAGAGAGTTTGGGCTGCCGAATGGTGCTGCCCAGATTCCTGGCTTCTTGGATGTACTTCTGGATTGGGGGAGAAAATGGACAAACACAGACAAAAGTGAAAGTGAGACTCCTTGGCCAAGAGAAAAGGGTAAACTCACGTTTATAACCCACACCTCTGGAGTGAGGAGGAAGGGACCACATCCTCTTTCAGAAAAGGCCCCTTTTTATATTCAGCATTATTTAGGGCTGAGACACTTGAAGTATTACTTCACCAGAGGTCAAATCCCCATTTATATCATCTATAGAGTATTAGAATAGATGTTGCTGAACTACAAAAACACAATACAAACTGCCAAGGATATTTAAATGCATAGAGATTCAACTACTTCCACCACTGACAATTGTCTTAGTAATTTTTCATTTAAATGAAAATTTGCAAGAAGTACCCAGAACAAGACTATTCAAGTGGCAGACTGGTCTACAGGGGGACTGCAAGAAAACTTTGCTCTTTCAGGAAGCAGCTGCAAAATGCAAATGATAAAAACATCTCTCAGCTGTGAACCAGCTGCATTTTTGAGGAAAATAATTTCCTGAACCCACTCTACTCTAAAGAACTCTTTTGCTTCTATTACTGCCATCAAGGAGTTGCCACTGTTTTCACCCCAGAGACAAGAGTGATATGACAAATATTTTGGAAGCCAGATGATCACAGGTTGGTTGGGGCACAGCTAACTGAGAATTAGCGATAAAGTCCTGGACAGGCACTGATGGAATAGTCAGGGTCAGTACATATTTCAAATTAACAGGAAACCTCTCTAGCTTACATTGAAATACTGACCAACTGCAATGACAGTGAATAGATCTGTCAAACACACCATGATCCTTGCAAAGAGGGAAAACCCCACCTTCTCCACTGGCCTTGCACTAAAGAGCTACAATATATACATTTAATTATGCATCTTTATCCAGAACTATGATTACAGTCATATTATGCATTGGACATACCAGATAATGCTCTGACACAGATTTTATAGAGGGCATGAAGGGCCAATCATGCTGGTCCCAGTCTAAACATAACTGCAACTGAAGCTCTGACATGGAAAAGTCCAGGTGCTGGCAGGATAAGTTGGTAGCAAAAAGCCAAGCAGATGTAAAGTGAAAGTGGTAAGCACATATGAAGTAATAAAAGCAAGCATGCAAAACAGAAAAGGAAAAGAGTGAAGACATAATACAATGAAGAACTCCCAAGCATTCAACATAAAAATAAATTCGTAAGTAATGAATCTGAAAGGAAAAAAGAAAAGATTGTGTTAAATCAGTGGATTGGTGTAAACTCTGCCCTCCACTGGGCACAAATGTTTGCAAGTAAAAAGTCTCAATTGCACAGATTTTTGTTGGCTGCCGCAAAGCTTCAATTTGTTTAAAACTCCCAGCGCTGCAGGCTCCTGCTCAGCCTGACCCCAGTGTTCATCTCAGAAGAGCTCCCTCCCCACTCTCAAATTTACTGTGGAAGTCTGAGGTTCACCCAGGAGAAGGGGTCAGCGTTCAATCACCATTATGTCATCCAAAAGGTACAGTACAAGCCCCTAAAACACCAGCACCGCTACCACAGGCACTTGGTACCCCTAGCTGAGCATGTATTTTAAAATATTTATTCCTCAGAAATTATTTGCCTTTTGCAACAAAATAACTCCTATAAGAAATGAACTTGTGAGGAATCAGTTAAAAAACAAAACAAACAAAAAAACCCCAGAGACCAGAGGTAGAGTTTTGCCTTTGTAATTACCTAACTGATAGCTCAGAAGTTTACATTAACAATCGTGTTGTTTAGCACAATGAGGTTAGAAATCAACTACTATTCATTTCTGTTACTTCTAAGTAAAAAGCACTTTAGAGTTAGCTGAGCATATGGAACATGTCAAAGCCAGAAACTACTCGTAGAGGTTTTTTATTAGGCAGACATTTTTCTGTTACATGGTTATGGATGACAGAGATGACACTATAATTCAACAAAATTTTAACAAACCAGTAAGTAAATTCCAGAAATGAGTACACTAGGAAGGCAATTAAATTCATCACTATCATAAAAGGATGAACTGAACAAACACACTTGAGTTTCACAACACTATCCTAACAGACACAAGACTACTACTACTATAAAATTCAAAATGAAGCTTTTCTAAGGATATTAAACAAAGCAAGAGAATATTGTTTTCAGTGAACAACATGTACTTAAAACAAAAGCAAAACTTTAGGGTTACTAAACAAACAAAAAAAAAACCTCTAATATTTTGAGCCAGACTGTTCTTGGAATTACCCATAGATCAACACCTGGTGTAACAGTTTGCAGTCTGTACCATATGAATCAGAAACTGTACTGTAATTAGTTCACTTCACCCAGATCTTTCAAAACCACTTCACCACAAAGAATAGCTGTGTCAGCTGTAGGAGCAGTGGTGAGAGATGTTTCAGTTCAGAAGGCGGGTAAATCAGCATCAGACTGTGCTGTGTAAAAACAGGCAGACACAAACGTGACAGTATGGGTGGGCTTCACACTCTCACCTTGACAATCAGGTTGTCTGTCAGTTTGTCACCTTAAGACTTTTTTTATGGTCTACAGAAGACACTTAGGCAACTCCAGAAGGCAATGCTCCTGATTTTAGGATGAAATTAATCCCTCTCTAGAGGTGGGTATCTTTCCTCCATCAAATACACAAAGAAGCACAGGATGACTAAGTTATTTAGAGATGAGAAATAGATGGCTGAAAACTACTAAATCCCCTCTTCCCACTCATCCTCTGTAAAAGAAAAAAACCCCAGAACAACCTGAAATCACGTGATCATATTTTCAGAGAACTCTCCTACATGTGGGATGAAATAATTTTGTCCTGACAGGGGGCAAAAATGACGTAACTTTTATAATAAGAAAACTAAGTATTTTTGGTCTGCTACTTCATTTGTATTAAATACACTTAAGAGAGAGCAGACATGAACTGCAAGTAGCTGTCTAGACATTTCATAAAGGTTGCAGAGCATTTTTCAGGCCATTAGGAAAGAAAAAATCAGATCTCTACAGCTGAGCAATTTTCACCTCTCTCTGGTCATTGTCCAGACGCAGGTGCTCCGTGTGTTGCTTCTGTCTGTCCTTCCGCCTCCACTGAGCAGGAGCGTTCCTCTTTGTCCACCTACACATGGAGGAATATCATTAACCAAATGTCAGGAGTCAGGTGAAGGGCAGAGGCAGTAAGAGGTTTCCAGCTTATTCTATACTGAACGTGTTGACACCAATTACATCAGCCAAAGCGCAGCTGCGAATACACACAAAGAATCTCTGGAGAAGAATCCAATATTGGGCAACCAAAATATTTTAGAATATTAGATCACATACACTTGCTTTGTATTTTTCCTTTTTTTTTTACAGTTTAAGCCTTGCCCATCCTCCTTCAAAGTTTTTATAAGAAAAGACCCTAAAATATTTGCTAGCTCCTGGGATAAAATAAGGGGATCTGCTTTTATATTGACAATAATTATAAGTAACTCAAAGTACATCAACTATCATTTCAAACAGAAGATGACTTTCTTAAGTAAATTTGCTTCAAGAAGCTCAGATTTAAAAAAGAAAAAAAAACCCCAGACATACCAAAAACCCCACCCCACACATCTCATCCACATCATCTGATCTGCTCCCACTTGAAAAAAGCAAACACAAAACTGACTTTGTTTTCTAATATCTCTGCTTTAGTGCCATTCTATAGATCTTGCCAAGATTCAGCACCTGTTGCCTTAGCTTACTCACTTGTTGCTTGCTGGGCCAGTGGATAAAACATCAGACTGAAGCTTAGGAAAAAATCCAAGCTCATATTTCCCTTGTCCAATTTTCATGTCCAGCAAGTGTGGGTGAACTGCAGTGTGATCTATTTTTGCCAGCCTTAATTCAATAGATTTCTCTGAAATAGTAATTAAGTTAATTTTTTTAATTAGACATATATCTATAACCACGTATCTTCAATTAAAAGCAGATGTCAAATTAAAGGAAGAGGTGGAAGGTTCTTACTGATTTCAACAGGGACGTTAGTATAAGAGTGTTTCTGACATCAAAGAATGCCACCAAAAGGAGAAAAATATTTATCTTCTTAAGCTCAGACATCTTTCACACACAGAGCATGCAGGAACACAGCTGAGTTCTACTTTACATTAATTTCATCTCACATCTCAACTTCATAAAAAACATTTAATCCCCCATTTAAGCTTTACACCTCGGCTATTTTGGTCTATATTTTGAGGTTTCAAAGCATGAATCATTACTTAATCTAATGTCTACAACCAACAGCAATGACCAGTTGCACTGATTGCCAAGCAAGTGCCTCATGGCTCTTACCAGCCTCATCAATGGTTGTGCACTTTTGATACATAGATGTGCGCAGAGTCGGTGTCCTGACGTTCAGCAGCCTAATTTTATCCACCCTAGAATCAAAAACTCTCAAAACAGGGTCTTTGTCGTCTTCATCATGGCACATGATCTTGTTGTCAATAAAGGATGCAAACATTTGGGTCTCCAGGAATCTCGAGAGGAAAGGCAAGTAAGGTTCAGGCTGGTCGGACAAGAAAGAAGCCTAAGAGACAAGAAGAGATAAAAGTCTTTGGGGGTCTGCAAAGAGAGAGAGAGAGAGAAGAGACATCCACCAGAAGCACCAATCTTTCTCATCAAGGATGTATGAGAGTGCATTGGTGCCACTTAAAGCCTGGTTTTATTATACACATCAATTCTATCCCCAAAACAGGCAGTCTATATGAAATTTTCAGCATCAGGACAATCACCTAGTATATAGCACAACAATTAGCACACTGTGATTTTAGCATTTCCTTAATCTTCTAAAAATTTCAAGAGAATCCCAGCAAACCACACCAACAGTACTGCAGGTGTGCACATTTGGTACTTCTGGCTGGGCTCACAGCTTGTGAAGTTGTTGGGAATCTTTTCATATGATTTGGCGGGAATCAGATGAGTGTTTTAGCAGACAGGGCTGCAACATCGTCTTCACCCACATGAACTCTCTGCTGACAAACACCTCATCTCCAGCAAAGAAGACAGTGCAAAAATTTGAAGAACTGGGTCTTATGTTTCTCTACAAAAGAGCTAGGAATACATTTGGTACACAGGTACATAAGCATTATTTGGGGTCACGACTTCATTCATTAACATATTTGGCAATTCCTCTGGTTAAAAGTCAGCTTCCACTAGTAATATTTAACCTTTCTGTAGAGGTTAGCCCTAAAGTGAGGCTTTCTAAGCTATTTTTCTAGAGCAAGCTTGTATTTTTCTACAGTATCCTTAAAAGAGTATCTTTATCTCTCCAAGTTTGTATTTGTATATCTTTTTCCACGTAACATCTAAGATGTGACTTTTTTTGGGAACACTGAAATTTAAGGAAGAAATTACCATTTTGACAGCACTGTTTTCCATTTGATGGCCCAGTACACAAAGCCTTATTTGAATACTGTTTTACCTCTTACATTGACCTATCTTCTTATTACAACTTACTTTATCAAAGTTTTGCATCTGTTCTCTGTTTGTAAACCAGGATTCCTTGTCCTGACTGGGCTGAATGACAAACACTTCATAATCTGCAAACATTTGTGTAAAGCGGTTGGCAAAAACTTCCCGAATCTGAATGTTCAGCTGGTAAATCTTGAATTCTTCTTCATCACACTGAATTTTAAGATCCTTTTTGCTACTGGTCTCCTCTCGCACCTCCAGCTGAAAAAGTAAGGGAAAACACAAATAATTTGTATTGATGCTTTGTCAAATATTCCAGGCATACAAGATTTTAATCTGCCATTCAGCTGCTACTCTTCAAGTCAACATTTCAATAAGGAAAAAATACTTACTGTTTCAACCACTGCAATAAAACAGCAAAATCGAAAAAGTCTAGACAGAAACCTTTGCCTAGAAAACTTTATTTTCATAATAAACCAAAACTTACTTCAGCACTGTTTGCACTGGATATGTTTTAAATTTTAAAAGAGTAAATAACAACCATATACAGGCTCATATATGTCACAGACTTAATTTACTTTCTTTTACCCCTGAATCACCTGCATAGGCTTTTTAGAGGATCTTACTACCCCTAAAAAGCTGCATATTAGGCAAATCCATACCTGCTGTCAAACAAGTCCAGGTTTAGAACTGTTAAATACAGACCAGCTTTCAAATGAAGACAAAAATGCACAGTAACAAGAAGATGTGCATGTCTAGTAGCCAACTCCCTGTAGCCTAAGCCCTTAGCAGTGTAACTCACAATTCACCACTACACACCTCAGAGTAATCTTTAAGAAAAGAAAATGCATTTTCAGTTAAGATGTGGGCTAAAATTTAATTTAAAAAAGCAATAAAATTGAGATATTCAATTCATAGGGGGGAAAAAAAACATCAACAGTGACAGCCTTCACTCCATTCCACAAAGGCTCAAAAAACCCACAGTGGTCTTTCAGGCAGTATATTTTATGCACAAAGGGCCACAATTTATTTTTTGTTTCACAATTCTGATCACTCAAAAAACCCAATCAGGATCACCATGAGCTGTGCATGTCCATTTGCTGGGAAACAGACACTCATGCACTCTACAACATTAACGAGAAAAACGCATCACAGTATCCCTATGGCAAATATATTACATATAAGCAA
The DNA here is from genome assembly GCA_013397775.1 of Eulacestoma nigropectus. NCBI lineage: Eukaryota > Metazoa > Chordata > Aves > Passeriformes > Eulacestoma > Eulacestoma nigropectus. Next base: position 797,004 of record VZTE01001628.1, on the reverse strand, counting down.
AATTATATATATTCTACACACAATGAAAAAGATATCTATAGAAACCAAGACTGGATGCAAACTTCAGGACTATCTAGATGTCAATTTTAGCCACTTAAGTCATTAAAAAGTGGTGCCAATTTAGAATAAATCTTAAAACCAAGAATAAACAAGGCAAAATGCTATTTTAAACACATTATCTAAGCAAAGAAACACCTGGAGGATAACAGAGGTTTTCCTAGATGCTGCAGGGTTAAATCCCATTCCCCCTTTTCCCTAAGCGTGTCCTTGTCTCTACGGGTGTTCACAAGGTTTGTGAACATGTTGACAGAAAGTTCTTTCTATTGAAGAAAGACACAGCATCTTTGGACCATGATTTCAGACCATCTGCTACTGCAGGACCAGAGAGAGTGAAGATCATTTCATATCTTACCTTTTCTAGACTCACGCCTGTTCTTTTAACAAGTGCTTGGAGTCTTGCAATAGTTTCATTTTCCTTTAGCAGCTCATACGAATTCAGAGGTGATCCTGCTATGTTCCCATTTCTTTTATCAGAAACCAGGTCACATGCTCTGAGGCTCTTCATCTTGGAGGCACTTTCACTGCAGTGCAGGTTTCCCTCAGGTGGAATTCCAAAAGCCATCAGGATCTCTGAAATTTCCTGAATGAACTCAAGTTTATTTGGAAACTGGGGTAGGTCTTCTGGCAGCTCGATGAAATGGTTGTCTACATCCACAAAGCACAGGTTAGCCTGGGATTTAATTTAGAACAGGACACCATTACAACATTACTAAGAACATTATTAATCTTTGGGATTTGTGCATGTATTTAAAGATTCAAATACATTTGCATTTGTTTGCTTATTTTGTAAAAGAGACTTGCCCCAAATATAACTGAACTGGTTGGTTGGCTTTGAAGAATACAACACAAGACTTGCATTTCTGGGTCTTTTAAGGAGGTAACTGAGAAAGAAGACTCATTTTAAAGACATTTACTATATACAAAATAGATTATAATATAAATTAGGTACAGATGTGTGATTTTTTTCATACATGTACGGCTAAATTTTAACTACAAGATATCTGCAATTCTATTTTAGACACGTTTATATGTAAACAGGTAACTGCCTGTTGCTCAGATTATCAGTCCACTTCTCTAGAAGATTTAGCAAATTCCAATCTGAAAGGTGTGCTGATACTGCAGAAGTGCAATGAAGTTCTTTTTTTGTAAGCAACCTGACAACCAAGGCAATTCTTTGAATGAATAAGTTTGTTTCCAAGGGGAAAAATGCAACGAACTAGTTTCCATTCTGTTTCTCTGTTCCAATCTCCAACTCCTTTACCACCAAAAAAGACCAAGGTGGAATAAAGAAAAAGAGAATAAAAACCACCTATGTGGCTTCCACAGCAAGATCAAAAGAAGTTCTGCATCTTTCAAGGTTTACCTCACTCTTCATTTGGCAAGGGGGAAGGTTCCCATCGCGGCTTCTGCATTGCAAAATCTGTATCTAATGGTTTCAAGACATTACATAATACCCACATCACAGCAAGAACCCCAATCCTGTGTGAAATCTGCCCGGAAAGTTAAGAACAGAGAAGTAACTTTGCTCTTCTGTAGAAGCATTTCAGTTTCTCTTCACTGCAGAATTAACATGGACTGTCACTATTCTCTTTAACCTTCTCTATACAAAATTCACTCAGATTATGGGGGTACTTTCAACCTAACTGCATTGCATTATTCCAGGAGCCACACCTGAACTCAGGTCTCACTATAACTTTATGTAAATTACTTATCAGGTCTATGAGAACTAACAGATCTCCAGTTATTTCCTATGATTCAGTAAGTGCAGAAGGATGGAAGCACCACCACAATTTAATTGGAAAGAAAGAATTAGAAAAGTAAAACCTCGCACAGAATGAATGGTGAATGATCCCAGAAATCAGAGCCCCCAGGCAGTAAGGACAAAGGAGTTCTGGAAGGAATTTGTTGGGGGACCGACTGCAGGTAGACTAGAACAAGCTGTGCCTGTCAAGACCTGTCCCATTAAAGTAAACTGTTGCGAAAACATACATTTAGTCCTTGTGACAGATTTCTATAGAACAGAGTTAGGGTGTCAATTCTCCTTAAAACACAAATATCTTATTGAGCTTCAACATTTAAATTGAACAAGGAATTCTTAAAGCAGAACTCCACTGGACATATTGCACTAGCTGGCACAGAACTAGTCTAATTCATGCTCTGCTACATTACCCATAGTTACAAAGGTAAGCTTAACTCCAGTTCTCTGTTTCCTAATGTTCTAACTTTTTAATATGGGGATTGATTTCTATGCTCAAAGGAATGCATATAAAACAGTTTGATATCTCTTGTATAGATTCGTTACTGGAAATTAAATCACAAATTGAACGAGGTGTTGCCAACAACAATGAAGAGAATTAACACATCGATTCTCAAACAGTTTCTAGGGCACCTTAGAAAAAGTTTTTCTTTTTATGCAGGGCAGGTGTGATTGCTGAAATTTCCCTAATAGCAGCACAGCTCCAAGGCAGCAGATGGTGTGTGCCCCCACCAAGCCAGGCAGCCCAGACCTGGGCTGGGAATGCACTCAGTGTGCTCCTGGTTCCCATTAAGACAAGCACTCAAAGGGACATTGTGAGCACAACAATTCTCGTGCTACAAGCAAGCACCTGAATTCAGGAGCTCCTGGACTCCCACTATACCCATGGTTCTGTGACAATCAGAAGTCAAGTCAGCTGGGACTTGTCAGAAACACTGTAAGCACTTCAAGACAGGAGAGAAATAAAGCTTTGAAACCAGGCATAATGCCTACCAATCAGTGCTGAGGGAGAAACAAAAAGCATTGAATTTGCCTCAAGCAGTCTGCAAAATGGCAAGACAGACTCAATAAGAAACTCTTCAAACAGTTTAATTGTATTACTTCCTTTTACAACTTTCTTCAATTGATGCCATTCAACTTTTCTTCCTTTTTGGATCAGATTCTGCAAAAAACATCACTCTTGGTTAATAAGCCTGCTTGTACCCACAAAGCACTTGGCCAAAAAGGAATCAAACATTAACCTTACCAATGCAGAAATTCTAATCTTCACACTGAAATTAAACTTCTTGCCCATAGAAGAAAAAGCCAAATTTAATGCTTGCTAAAATTGCATGTAAATATCTGGGCTAACACCTAGTTAATTCTTCCAACAGGTGAATTTCCCTTCTGCAGGGTTCCTCTCCAAGAGCAATACACACAATTTAAACACTCTGAGCTACTAAAGATTGCTTATTGTGCAACTTGTTATCACATTTCCCAGAAACTGGCCTATATGGAAATATAAAAAAAAAAAAAAGTCAGTGTGCAGCAATACTCCAAATAGAGTGCAAAGAATATTTTCAGGGACACTCTGCAGTTATCCAGTGCCTGGTTAATAACACATAAAATAGAGGACTACTCAGAGCAGCATAAGCAAAGATTCCATAGATGACTTTAGCCTCTCTTAACTCAGGGAAGCTGAGGTCATCCTCAAGAACGGCATACACACTTCTGAAAAGGCCATGTTCCTCAGGGAAACATGAGAATCTGTTTCCCTGGCAATGGCAAAAACATCTCAATGCACAAGCCCTTCCAGAGGTACCAAAGCAACATTTTTCTGTGAAAATGAAATCTGAAATAAATAGACCACCAGCAACAGACACCAGAACAGTAAATCTCACTATGCTGCTACACTACAGATCCAACAGAATGCAGTACCAGTAAGGATAGAGGGGTCCCCTCCTTAAAAACTAAGAAAAATTACAAGGCACTTATTATTTATGAAATCATGGTCATCCAAAGCATTTTGCATGCTAGGAACTGGGCAAGTGCACAAAGCAGAAAAATAAAGGATTTCTTTGGCCACAAGGGTTTGGTTATTTTGTCTCTGGAGGCAGCACAGTTGAGTGGGCTGTGAATAGCTGACAGCTCTGTATGCGGATAAACTGACTATTATTTTACACACACAAAACTAAAATGACATCAAGACAAGATACTTGGCAACATGTGTAAGGGATATAACTGAAAGAGCATCCTTAAGTTAGTTGCTTGGTACGTCAGGTCTCTAGAACAATCAAACATTCTTTTAGTTGTTGCTCAGATATCAGTTTTCTGATCAAAAGAAAACCCCAAAACATTTACACACCACTTCACTTCAATAGCAGATTGTCACAAGAGAGGACACATTACATCATCTACAATAAAATGTTCTCCTGAGACACTACACTGTGGAACAAGGATGTCACATCCTAATTTAAAAACTTGTCCTTCCCATAAACTTGTATCATCCCAAGTGACAGGGTGTCCAGGCCAAAGCCTTACAAACCTTAGAAATGTGGATTTAAGCACATCAGTGTTCATGTATCTGGTGCCCGTGCCTGGCTCCTTAAAGCCAACAGCACCACTATCCAAGGGGTTAGTGGGGTCTGGACTACACTCATCCATTCCAAAGCCAAAGGACAATTGCAGTTCTTTAGTTTGACCTCAAGAACAGTAAGGGCCAAAGCCCCACACAGATCTAGCAGGGCCTGCATCAAGCCCATATCCTTCCTTTCAGCTCTGTTCAAAAGTACAGACAGAAATGATTTAGGTTCTGCTTGAACACAGCACTGAAAGACTAAACCCCATTCATCTACAGCCTGTATGATCTTTGTGCATTTGGCCCCAACCTTGCAAATGACCACCCACTTCACACAACACACAGAGAACATGGATGTGCAACTTTATACACACATGGTTCACTTGTGGGAAGCGTGTCTACAGTGGTCCTAAATTCTGAAGGATTCTCCTGTGCCACTCCTGCAAGCAAATGGCGACCTTCTGCACTTATTCTCAGCACTGCTGTCCTTCGTGCCAACCCAGAATTTGTGACTGAGAACAGCTTACAGTTCAAAGCCATTGCAGCTTGCAGAAACTCCTCAGGTGGCTGCTCACACTGGAGTACAAGAAAATATAAAACTGAGGTCTGTCAATAAATCTGCAGTATTATCAAGGATCAAACCACCAGCAGATAGCCTGAGAATGCATACAAAGCAGTGATTATCTTTAAATAATTATCTTGGTCTAATGTGTTAGCATCAGGATGAAAAAAGGCTTTTCAGGAGACCTTCCTTATCTTCTGAAACAACATACAAAAATAAAAACCCACACAATTTGTTCAGGTTTAGCATTCAATCACATCCTTTTAATGGCTGAAATGAAAACACTGAGAATATATATATAATCTGCCTTACACTAGCAGAGAAAATGCATTTTAGGTTTTAAAGTCTTTCAACTGTTCTAAAAGTAAAGCTATTGCTCAAGACTCTTGGGATCACTTCATTAAAAACAAGCTTTTTACTGAGATACTACTTGGTTTGATTTCACCAGTGCTGGAAACTCAGCACTGCTTATTTCCACTGCAAATAATTTCAATTTTTACTATTCTCCTAAATTAGAGAGGCAAGCTACACATGCAAATTCAGCAGCATGAAATGGTCTGGATTAACTTGCTTGTTTAAAATGTATTTCTGTAGCACTGCAGAAGTTCCTTTAGAAGGAAATGCAAAGACACATCAAAAAAACCAATCTTACTTTCGTACTTGCTAGGTTTGTGATCTGCGAGTAAAGTGCTAAAACCACTTTTATTGATCAGTTTTACTGATAAACAAACCACACTTTTGTCAGCAACACCTGAAACAGCTCCATGTTCTTCCCTTCCCCTCTGACATCGGCAGCATCTTATTCTAGCACAGCTTCTCCCACACGCTCCCCTTCTCTTCTGGGTTCCTCACAAGCCTCTGATGCAGCTGCCAAGGAAACCACAAGGATGCTCACACACACAGAGGCCTCAGCAAAGCAGCAACATCTGTGAGAACAAGCACTCTGCTGCTGACATGCACAAGAAACTCAACTCCACACTAAACCGCAGCATTTCCTAGTTTTACTCGGCTACAGAGAGTCAGGTCTTCAGGGCATTCGTGGTCTCCAACAAATTCTCCATCAGGGACTGTTTTCTGATGTACCCAAGAGGTAACCTAAAATTGAATTTTGTACTAACACAACTTTTTTGTTGAAGATCTTAATCATCATCTGCCACAAGCATTAACTTCTAGGATACAGCTGGATTTCCATGCTCATATGGTAAAGCATTCCCTGGAAACACCAGATGTGACCCAAAACAAGTCTTACGGTATATGTGTGCAAGACTTACACCAAGCCAAACCTAACTGAGTTGGGACAGACTGCATTTTCACATTATTAGCCTAAAAGTATTAGCCTAAAACACTTTGAGCAAGACAAATTAGTCTTTAAAAAAAAAAAACCACAATGAAGAATTCTACAGTGACACTGAGGTATCCATGCTGTGCTAGACAGCAATGTTATTTTCTTCCACAATGTCCTTCAATTGAGAAGCACTAACTAGATTTTCTCTTAAAGCTCACCTCTTTGGCCCCTGCCTAAATCAGATATTGCTTTCTTTAACAGCAGCTGTCCCACACATCCATGTAAATAGATTAGGAACAGAGATGCAGCTTAGGAAGTTTCAAGACAAAGAAAAAAATTTTTTTGCAGAACTCGGAATAAATTACAACACAGAACAGCTCTCTGTATGCCCTTTGTGATAAGTGAGGAAAATTCTGATATCAGGAGCCTATAGGAGCTTCTCATATAACCCCGATGAGTTCATAAAGGTTGATACACATTCCAAACTTTAGAGATAAACAATGTTAAATACTAATATCCCCTCTGATACTGATGATAAATTTGTCTTTATTGAAGTACTAATGATGGAATCCATATGCCCTCTTCTACTGTTCTACAACACATCATTCACGTTCCTTGGCAGTTTTTGTTTGCTGTTCTATAGGGGTTTGTTTGGGTTTCTTTTTTGGTTAGCTGGGTTTTTTTAAGCAAACTCCCTACAATGAAAACCTCAACAACAGTGAGCTCCTGTTCTTCCCAGTCTACTTAACCTCTTGAATAAACAAATCTATTGGTACAGGATAACTTTTTAGTTATTTACTACGAGCCTGTTGACTCCAGTCCCTTTCTATGCCACAGCTACATCTCCAGCCTGCAATGCAAAGGACTTCAACAGCTCACAAGAAATCTTACAGTGACTACCAAGGGGATTTCTCAGACTACATCAAACTCAACGTGTACAAAGTTTTAAGAGCTCACTCTTCAAGTAAGAAAGAGAAAAGCTGAAACTTTGGAAGGACAAGGAAGTCTTGCAGCAAATTCCACCACATGGGCACGATGCTGCTTCTTTCTGTCCTGTCTGTCCTCCTCTCCCAGACAATTCTCATCTCTGTAAGATTCTATCAAAAATCTACTCCTCCACCTTCATAAAAGGCTACCTGTAAAACAAAATGTAAATCAAGGTGTCAGATTACTTTTTAATAGTATTTGGATTTCATTTCAAACATCTAAAAATAGATCAACTGCCTTACTTTAAACCTCCAAAATAAGTTGATAAATCCCTTCAAAAACTATTTATCTTTTAAATAATTGAAGTATCTATTTGAAATTAAAATATGTTTATTTAGCTGGAATTATTACAGTGATTTTAAAATGAGGAAGCTCTTTACAAAAGGACAGTCTTTTAGAAGCTTGTGGTAACAGTGAAAACATCCATGGTGCATATTAACATGCATTTTACTTCATCAGCTATTCTCTCTAAAAAGTGTACTAACCATATTAATTAGGCCTGTCAGTACAGCCAAAATTCTGAAAAAATAGTAAACCAAAGCAATAGACTGTTGTTTTCACGGCAAGAACGTACAATACTCTGTTATTAATTATGCCAGTGGAAAAAAAAAAAAAGAGAGAGAGACAATAAAGAAATCAAGAGATTAAACACTTCAGTTTTCACAGACAAAAATAACACAGTTTGAAAAAAAAAGTTTTACTTTGAACTTGCCAGGAAAAACAAATGAAAACTACCAGCATATGGATTTGAGAAAAAGAGCAATGTTGGCATGGAGACTAGACTGGAGGTTCACAAAAATATCTTGTCTTTAATTTCACGCAGCTTTTTTAAAAAGGAAGGGGTTTTTGTGTCAAGCTATGCTGCAGCACTGCCTGATAATGAAAACAAAAACCACCACCACAAAACCCTGTGCCTGCCACGCTTCTGCTTTCCCAGAAATGCAAATGGTAATAGAAGAAAACCCACAGTCAGAGAAAAAGGCAGAGGTTAGAGAATCCTACCAGGGCCTGTAAGTAGGGTGTTTCCCATGATTTACACAGTTCCTCCCCTGCAAAGTTACACCTGCAAGTAAGCAGATCATAGCAGGGGCCAGACACATCCTCTGCTGCCTTGGGTAGTGCTCACCTTAGGCATCTTTGGTCCCCTGATCCTCACAACCAGCTCTTAAACTCTCTTGGCACATCCCTATAAGGAGTGTTTGTGAAGTGAACAGGGGGACAAAATAAGTAAGAACAACCTCTAAGCAATCTGAACGCAGTCCCAGCCCCATGTATGAGCTGCAGAACCTTTACAGACCATTTCCTTCTCCTTCACACAGGGGCTGCTGCTCCCAAGGCTCCTCAGCACTACCCCAACAAGCAGCAGTGTGCTCAAGTACACGCTAACATTTTGCTGCAGACTGAAGCAGGCACTCTCAGAAAAAATCTGAAATGGTTTTGTGCAGACACCTGGCAGGCTGGGTCCATGCAAGCCAACCCCAAGAGAGAAATCCAGTGCAGGGAAACCCAGCCTAACCCCACACAGCCAGGAACCAGCACAGTGCTGATGCCAGTCAATTTCTGCTCACTCACCACAACCTTTTGGCCAAAGCTGGGGAATTCACACTGCACTTCCTTGCCCTTCCTAGCATTATGAGGCTAATTTTTGCAGTACAAAAACGTTCCTTCTGTAGCCCAAATGCATCAATTCCTGTAAAATTACACTTAAATTCTATCACAGCATACAATTTCAAAAGCAGGGCTCTATCTATTTCACCAGATTTTTGTCAGCATCTTCAAGAAATAAAGACCTGTCCTAAACCAGAGCCAGCAAGAACTTGACAATGGCTGTTACAGTTAGCACTTGTGTTTTGGCTCATTTCTCTCTTCCCTCGTAGTCATGGACAACATTTAATCAATCAAGATGAGCTCCTCTCACCTCTTGAGGAAGTTCCAGCTTAGACCTGTCATCCAGTCCATTAGAGTGCAAGCCCATGAGGTAAGGGACAGGAGCATCTAGAAAATGAAGGAGGGATGCTGGAAGGATAGGAACATACACATGCTGCCACTGAAATGGAAACATGAGTGCTGTGATGGTCTCTGCCACTGTCATCAGCCTCTGATAATCTGAAAAAGATCAAGAAAATTAAAATTTTTTTCACAAATACTTTTAAGTAAATAAATTTAAATTAAAGAAATGAGAACTTGCTTGAAAAGAGAAACCACAAAACCCAGTACCGGCTGAGTGGCATCATAATGAAAACCCAGACCTGCACATCCAGCACACTTTGCCAAAACAACAGAGCTCAACCCAAAGTAGGTCATTCTGCAAGTCATATGGAAATGAGCAAATTGAGCCTTAATGCATGCTAAGTCACTTTGTGCTACCTATACCAGGGTCACCAGGAACACCAGTTTGAATACAGAAGCAGTATTGTAATCAGCTAAGAAACACATCGGAAATAATTTCTTTTCTCTGTGCTCAGGGCTTTCTATGGAAGCCTTGGATGAAACCCAAGGCATCTGGTATCTCTCAGATAAACATTTTTTAAGAGTGTTTAAATGTCTATAAAGCATGCTGTATAGCAGCCAACCCAACAGTGTGACTGAAATAACTATGCAGAAAATGAAAAGGATCAGCTTCCTTTAGCCTTTGCAGTGTACAACCAAAGCCTCAGCTCAATGCAAAAGTACCTCATGTCCTCCTAGAAGTCAGGAGCAGTGTTAAATGTACCTGTGCAACACAGTAAGAGACCCTTTTATTCAGCACTGGTGGCTAGAGCAGTTCACATTGCTGGGCCAACATCTCGCCCTCCTCATCTGTAACTACAGAGTCATCTCTAAGGGTTTTTGAAATCCCATAAAGGGGGAAGCAACACCAGATGTGTGCTCCAATACAGCTGCTAAAACACCCTGACTGCTTTCCAGCTGCCAGGCTGGAAAGGGTACAAAACACACTCACGCAACTAGGGCAATTCCTGCCTTCACTCAGGCTATAAATACAGCACAAACTGGAGACACAGGATGCCTTTTCATGATACTGCAACAATATCCAATTCCAGCCAGGAAAGGAGAGGGAATAGGAGGAAGGCAAAAAGTCAGTAACCTTCAATAGGGTGTGGGGCATGTATGCCTTCTCCTTTCATGTTCATAAAACTACAGACATTGTGAAACTGGAAAAGACACTTGAATGGACAGGCTCAGGTTTCTGAAGCTGTATACGCTGTCACAGAGGGCAGATGAAAACTGCAAGAACAACGTTTGTTCTAAACATTCTAGAGTTAAGCTTAACTGTGCACTTCCCAAGGTTATGGCTTTGATTCTATCCTTTAGCCAGCCTCTACTCAGACTTCAAACAGCAGAAGAAAAAGGGCCAAGAAATTCAGATCTTGGCATTCTTGATTAATTTTGTTTGGGGAAAAAGTTGCAGAGTTTGGGGTCTGCAAAGAGGCCCACAACCCAAGAGGAACTCAGCACAGATTTTGCTAACATCAGTCGTAATTCTGCAATTTAGGATTTTGCTATTTTTCTTTTCAGATCAAGTTGTGCTGGTGGAAAAGGTTTTTGCATGGACTTACCTGTCACTGCCTCACAGCAGACCTACTACGGAGGAGCCTTCAACCAAAACAGATGAGAACAACTTAAAACAGGTTAAGTTTCTCCCAAAAGCTTATTTGGACTGAAACACCAATGAACATCACCAGCAACACTCCCCTACTCTGCCTGGACACCAGCTTCTGCCTACACATCTACGTATGGGTTTGCAGCTTAATCACAGCCTGACTGCAAAGAAGTGATGAATTAATGATAAGCTTTGGGAAGAAGAAGAAGAAGATTCTATTCCATAGCCCATTTTCTTCAGTTTTAAAAGGAACTTTAAATGTAGCCATAGATACACAAACATTCCAGCTGGTTTGCATTCAGCTTGTTTATCTCGAAGAGCAAGTCTTAGAATAGAAACAGTGTTTTCCTACTACACAAAACCCCCTGCCTAATCCTGCTGGCTAATTTAAATACAACTTTTCCCTCTGTCATTAAGCTAACTTTAGTATTAGCCTTTCAAATGAATTACAAAGTAACAATAGTTCAGAATTTCTATCCACTGGGCAGCCACCTCCTGCCACCGAGCTATCTGCAAATGCAGCTCTCTCATCCTGGCTATCCACATGGCTTAAGGCATTCCCAACTATTTGGCCTGCCCAGTTGCAGCCTGCAAGTAAGAGTGACTGCATTTTGCTGTTGGCAAAAGGCAAGGACAAAGGCAAGAAGCCCACAAACATGAACCAAAATAACTTCTATGTTTTCTTAAGTTATACCTACCCTGAGAGGGTATGGAGGGGTTTGGGGGTTTAAAGAAGAAACAAGCAGCACAGCTCTAGTACCAAAGAATTACAGAAGATTTAAAAATGACAACAAAAAGATTTAAAAAGTAAAGAAGCGTTTCAGCAGTGCTGTTGCTCTTGTCCTTGAAATCAGAATGTGCTTATTGTGGTATCAAGGACATGATCTTTTGGCTTTGTATTGTACACAAGCACTGGCAGGGAAACAATGACATATGACTGGAGCACTGTTAGATGGGAAAGTGCTTAACTGATCACTGTGCAAGGAAAAGAAAATCCTACTTTTTTACTACTACTTTTTCAATATGGCCACTTAACACAGAAGAAGCATGATTTGTTATTCTAACCAATTGCTACAGATAAAATACATTATCTCTAAAAGTGTGTATGAGAAATTACACAGTAGTGTTTATCTGTAAAAGTTTAAAAAAATAATAAATTGAGATGTCCTGTGCATGGAAAAAGAGGAACAGGATGGGAAGAAGGTGGCAGCTCTAAGAACCATAATTCCACCTCTGCATTTTCACATTCTACCAGAGAGAAGTCTGTCAAGTGCCTACAGAAATCCTCTGACTCAGCCAAATTTAAAACAATTATATGATCACATTTTGGAACATTTTTTCCTTTTAATCTTCCTACTTCATGGATCACAATGAAATACTGTTGTATTTGTCAAATAACTCACAAGTAACTTCAAAAAAACTCTGTAACTGCAGTAAGAACCAACTGTGGTTAGTAGAAGCAGTGGAGTGAAGTATCTCCTATCCTGTGTCTGACAAGGGGATTCAAGCAGCAAGGTTCCTAAATCACTGAAGGCATAACAAGGAAGTGTCCTATGTAAGATATCAGAGTTAGGCAGCACAGGAGTAATACTACAAAGAAATTAAACTAATACTTTATCTCTCCAGAATGAACGTAATTTTAAACAAGCAAAAAAAGATGGGGAGGAGTGATTCAAAGGCAAAGCAGAAAAAAAACCCCTTATTTGTACTGTAAAATGGCAGCAAACAGCTGCCACCCAGAAAATAAAACTGTCCAAGATCACAGTCTGTGGCAGCAGTGCATTACATTTCTCCTTTTTTTGTTTTTAGCTGTTTAGAAAAATCACCTCCAAGCAGATTTCACAGCTGTCTTAACTCAGGACACTCTTTTCAGAAGAGCTCTAGGTGCTCTCTGAGATAAGGAATAAGCCTATTTCACAGTTACAAGAGCAACATAAATTGCAGGAATGCAAAGCAGTTCCCACAGAATATCTGGCAAGGGCACTTCCCACAGGCCTCCAGCACCACCGACTCTTTCCAGAGTTCCTCAGCACTGGCTCAGCACTTGCAGCAGCCTCAGATTCTTCCCTCTCTTACAGGCACAGCATGACTGTACCATTTTTCCAAAGGGCAGACAGGTCTCTCAACAGGACAATCAAATTGAGGCATTCATTCCCTGCACTTGACTTACAGCAATCCAAAACACACAAGGCTGTGCCAACATCATGGGACAAACGAAGAATGTGCAGAAGCATCAAGTTAGAAACATGTCAAAGGAATCTTAAACCAAAACACTTTCACTGCCAAGTGAAGTTACTCCTACTCCAAGGACTGACTGAAACTTAAAACACTAAAATAATTTGTTTCAAAAAGGATTGCACTTGGCAACAAATTCATAGAGAATCATCAACATATAATTATGAAAAGGTTTGGGTTGGAAGGGACCTCAAGATCATCTAGTTCCACCAGACCTCCAAGAGGTTTGGGGTTTGGTTTTTACTTCGGCGGTGTTTCTTTATTTTGTGTGTTTCTTGTTGGGGTATTTTTTTCAAGTAAATCTTACAAATCCGCTGATCCTGACACGCACCATTCTAAATCTAAATCCACCCGATGAGTATCATAATCTCCTCTGACCTAGGAGAGCAAGAAATTATCTCAATCACCTCAGCTGTCATGGGTTTGAGCACCAGGAGATTTAGCAAACTCAAAGGACATTAAAAAACTTAGTATTTATATTCTGAAGGACAACCTAGACCTCGCACTGGTGTGCACGCAAGAACATGAAAAAGCCTTTACAAAAGTAAAGCAATTTCTGATTCCACTTAGAACTGAGTGCACCATCACCTGTACCTCCATTCAGTATTTCCTGTTTCACAAACAGCAAAAACCAGATGTTACTCAACCATACAGAAGAAAGAGCAGAATACATTAGGAGCATATTCCAGTTGAAAAGAACAAAAACAAAACCAAACAAAAACAAAACAAAAAAGCACAGGGATTAAATCCCTCAGAAAGTCCTTAAGAAGCTATGTTTCAAAAAAAATTGGCTACTATTACTGAGAAGGCACTGCTGCAAGGCAGTTCACCCATCCTGAGGGTCAAAAGTCAGCAAACAAATAACTAAAATTCTTTTTCTACTGAAAAAAGACCTTTCAGCCAAAAACTAAGGTGAGATCTTGACAGAGACAATACACCTCCATAAGGTACAACACAGACCAACTCAGCCAAAGCTCGGGGTGAGGCAGGGAAACAGTGGACAGAGACTGTCCTAACTGATCCCTCATCCCTCTGAACTCCAAATGTCTGTGCCTGCAAACAAGAAACTCAGCCGTTCCAGGGCTATTTTAAGTTTCTTTAATTAGCCACTGATCAGACACCTGGAAAGGGCTCAATACAGAAAGCTGAACCTATTAAAAGGACTTGGAAAGAGAAGCCAGAATACAGCAGACGAGCCCAGAAGTGAACTGAGCTCCAGCCTGGGACAAAAGAGCACTCCTAAGGCAATGGCCTGGAAGGAGATGCAAGAGCACTGTTCCCACATGGCAATGCACACATGGATTTTCTGCAGAGCTTCCAACCCACCACGATTCCACAGGCACTGCTACAATCCAACACAACCACACCCTTCTTCAGATGAAAGAGGCGATGTTTGAATCCTCCACTGGTGGGACACAGGTATCCACATAAACATAAACAAACTCTCCCTCAATCTCAAACATATGAACACCTAATCCGTTTCTGGGGAAACACCCACAAAAGCACTGTCTGCTAGACAAGTATTTCTAGATTTGCTATGAACAGTAAGTAGAGCAATCTGTTTTTTAAATCCAAGAGAGTAACCACTATAGAGTTCAGTGAGTTTTTTGACTGCATCAGAACTACTCTGCAGTTTTTCTCTTGCAGTTCACAGTGTCTATACAATGAAGGAACTGTGATGTAACACCCTGCTGCCATTACATATTTTTAATCACCCTGACTGTACACACAAATCCATCCTTGGCTTTAGTGTACGCACAGACCTTAACACACTTAACACAAAATCTGTATTTCATGCTTGGAGAAAGTTGCTGGTAACTGCAGGTTATATTTTGTAAACAGTTACCACTTGTGTTCTACGTATCGCAGCGACAGCTCAAGGGAAAAAGCACCAAAAATAAATTTCAATAACACCATGGATTAGCCCTGGTTTTGTCTTGGGGTCTTTTAGGCTTCCTAACCATTACTACAAAGCAGTGTTCAAAATGCAGGCTGGCTGTTTAAACCACACCATTCTGAATGGGTGAGTCTGGACTAATGCTAGTCAGCTTGGGACAGAAAAAAAAAAAGGTAGAGAAATTATCTTCTGGCATAATTCCACATACTCTGCGTTAGAGCAACAGGATGCAGAGTAAGAAGGCCAGCATCCACAAATTTTAACACAGAAAATAGATACCACTCCCACACTACTCTCTAATTGATAAACATGCTATTTCAGCTCAGTTGCTGCCTATCCTCTTCAAAGCAAGCTTTAGCTATGTGGCTTTAGCTGTAACTGTTTCAAGGCCTGGACAGAGATTCAGGATTTGAATTCAGTCAAAACTTTTTTCAGGTACATATCTTTCAAAGTAACAACTGAAATGTGACTTTGAGTACCCGAAGAGAAAATTGGATTTGCGTGATTAACTCTTCTTCAGAACCAGATGTAAAATTAACTGTGCATCTTCCCGAAATGCATGGCTAGCTCTGCAGAGATAGCAGGGAATTCAGCTAAGCAGCTACACAGGAACAGGGAAGAAGGCAGACTGCTCTATCCAGTAGCACAGCTCCAGAGCCAACAGTAAAGGGGGTCAGCCAATCCACGAACAGAGATTACATGAAAACCCAGTTTTAAGTTTAGGTGTCTATTAGCAGGAGCCAATGTAACTCTCCTTACAACTCCAGTGCGCTTCTTTACATTAAGACCTGCACACGGATCGGCCAGACCGCATTAGCATGCTCATGCCACTTTAATGCAGCTACTCTGTTGTTTGTCTGATTTTTAGAATTCAAGACACAGTAAGACTTTGTGCCACTACAACTACAAGACAAGAAAACAAAACTCAAGTACTCACGCTGCGAATAAAGCAGTATCTGAAACTCCAAAAGGGCACAGGTAAAGAGTTGAACCACATTTTCTACTCCAAGCAATTCAAAAACTTCTTTAACCGGAAAATCAAACAATGGTAGTTCACTGGTGCTTGGCCTCTGGCAGATAATTGGTCCATAAACACCTGAAAATTTTAATGACCTTCCTGCTGGAGGAAGAGGAACCTCATAGAGAATATTGTAGATGTAGCTTTCTAAAGGTAGCGGTGGTGGCTGAGGTGAAGTCACTGCTTGGTGAAGTTGTTCTAGAACTTTCTTACAAGCTTTCATGAAAGACATCGGAGTAATCAGACAAATGCACTTTGAGACATAGAGTGTGTCTCTGCTGATGTCATAGGAGTTAAATCGCTGTAGCTTTGAGACAGAGGTGCCATTGCAGTCTCCAGTGCTGCTGCAGCTCTCCTTGTCATTGGTGGGTGGAGTATGAAGAATGTCATATTCAGCATTGTGCATATGATACAACGTCTGCATTGCACTGCAGATCTGTTTGCTAGTGACTTCCTCAAAAAACGTGAGAGAAAATCCAAATGTCCGTGAGCCATCTTCACGAGTAATAATGAAAGAGTGGAACTGAGGTTCTCTGGAATCTGCTTGTGTCTTGAAAGCAAGCCCTTTAGGCATACACAGCTACAAAAAAGGGGAAGGCGAGACAATATCCATTAAAACACACTTTTCTCTCCCCCTGCCTCCAGAAGCATTGGTGAAAATGGGATTTAGAATCCACAGACTGCCATCGCATTTCACTTTAAATTCTATTAAGTGTTACGTTTCTGCACAACACAATGATATGATTCTAAATCAGAAAAACAAAAGGAGTGTATTAAAAGGTCTGCATGCAATTTCTATTGAAACTCATAACCATTTTGTTACCAGCCTCGATGGGAATAAAATAACAAAATTCAAACCCAAATAAAGGAAAGTATTTTGGTCACCGAGACCAGAAACTTGACAGAGAAAAGTACTGTATTTTATCAAGATACACTACATTCTATTAAATGGAAAAATCATGCACAAAAAATGATTCATTAATTGCAGACTAATTTATTTCTCTAAAAATTCTCTAGAATGTAAAAAAAAAACAAACCCAAAAGCCATTAAGTGATACTGACCATTCCCACTGCATCCTGGTCAAAAGGGTTCCATTCAACATTCTCAGGATAGCGAGCAAGAACTTTGGATTTAAATGTGCGTCTTAAGGGAGTCTGTTCAAAGTTTTCCCCTGAAAATGAAAGAAAAATACAGAAGTAAGTATTTCATTCCCTCTTTAAGCACAAACAAGGCCAAAAAGCAGGACATCAGCGGGTAGATGCGAGGATAAGTGAATTAAGGACACACTCCTTTTAAGAGAAACAGAAAATGCAAGACAGTTCGTTAGCATATAGTCAGACTGCAGATATTAGCAAGGATTAGCATTGTAACATTTCTGTGTCATTAAGTATCTGTGCTTTTCCTTAAGTGTAACAAGCTTGAGATTGTGGTCATGACAGCAATTCTCTAAGCCACTCTTCAGATATTTCTGATTCTCGTTAAAACATAGCTAAAGCTTCGGTTTCAGTGCAATGTTGTTACTGAAGAAAAGCACAAATAGACAAAATGCAAAGATGATGCAACTTTTAGATAGACATACAAGTGATATCATGAGATCACTTAATTTCGTTACCAAGACCCAGGAAAAAAGATAACCACCATCTATTGCAAGAAGTTAGCTGTGAAGGAAGAGTCTAGAAGGTTAGAAGATCAAGAACCACATAAACGTCCACGAAGAAAGAGTATCAGATGAACAAAGTGCTTCTTTTTCCCCACACTTTCTCTTTTACCTTCTGTTGCACTTGAAATGAAACGGCTGCCACCATCTCGGGTTTGAGAGGCCTGTATATACTGGCATAAAGCTATATAACAAATAAAAACAATGCTGCATTATACATTTCATACTGTTGACTGAGATCACGTCGCTAACACATACCAGTAAAAACCATACAAATATCCAGAATCAGCATGCACGACAGTCTACTCTCCTAATATGCTTTTTATACACATACAACTTAGACAAATTTCTCATTTTATGTACATACTTCTAGAAGGAGACGATCAGTATGTACGAGAAGCTCATTGTTCCTGTACACACAACCAGAATACTGACGCAACAGTAGGAACTAGATGATTGTGAAATTAAAGTTTTGCACGTTAACTACAAAACATTCTCAAAGAGCAGACGATGAAACTGACCCCAAGGGCAAGACCATTTCAAGGCCTTCAGAACTGTATGAATTTAAGTGGCATGGTCCAATTTTCCACAGGTGCTATCCATACACTAGACTGGCTGAAAGTCTTGTGTAGAAGCTCTTAAATTTCCTCTTGGAGCGATGATGGTTCATTGTGATAGCACAGAACTTTCTGCAGTAAATACTCTGAGTGTGAGCAGTTGCTTTAAAAAAACAAAAACATACAACTGCGTATCTTAAAATACGCTTAGCTATATTACTAGAATGCAATTAGCTAAATGAGCATGCAGCTGTTGACAGCTGCACTAACAATCAGGCACAATTGCATGAAATCATATGCTTTAAATAAACAGAACTATTTCAGCAACACCTGCAAAAGAGAAAACACGCTCCAACTCCTCTCTTGTTTTCTTACATGCAGCAATTACATGGCAATAGAAATTGATTTCAGAATTGGTTGGGTTTGTTTTGTACTTTTAGAGTAATATTTAAAGTTCAATTTCAAAGCCAAGTTAGAATCTTTATTTGGCACAACACTTACTTCCACTAAGTAGCCATAGAGAGAGATGGTTACAGCACTGCCTGTCCACAATACAGAACCTAACAAACATTACACCAAAAACCAAACTGCATTTCCATTGAATGCTTAATGAGTCCTCTGACAGCTGAGAAGTCTGGTAACTCTGGATTTTCTTTATACTAAGTCTTAAATATTATCTCAAACAGGGAACTTACCCTGAATCAGGACCTAGGACAGGTCTCGCAACACCCAAAATATTCACATCTATTTTGCTAATTCTCTGCATTTTAGCACTGAAATTGAAGGAGGGATTGTTTTTATTATTTGTCTGAAAAAGCAACAGCTCAGCTGATTTTCATACAAAACCACACAGCTACATTATTTTATCTGTTCAATGATATAATTCAATAATATTATCGTTCAGAAAGAAAAAAATGTGTATTTGGGGAAATCTGAAATGTATAGAGAGAGGAATAGTTAGAAAAAACCAAGACACAACTTTACTGAAATATAACCATCTTATGAAAGAGTAGAGCCAAAGATAGAAAAGATAACAGCATTTCCGCAGCTAAAACAACCATAAAAGAAGAAAAAAAGCATTTAAAGAAACTTTCAGTCTCCCAGAAAGAAAAATGGATATATTTGCACATCTCTACTGACACAAACATACACTCAAGTGAAGTCAGTCCTCTGTAAAAAGCTTTTAAAAATATGTCAGGAGATTTAACACACCTACTATTTTCTATATTTACATCTGTGCAGATGATGTAATGTCAACTTTTAGATAATTGAGGAAAAACCTCAGACATGTACTAAGCTGTTTTGTTCCTTGGCTGGTTTTTTTTTTATCTTCCACATAGGTAGAAGAGAGAAAATATATGAAGGCCAAATTTTCTCCTGAACCTGGAAACCACACAGCACAATCACTGGGTTCACCTATGTGCAAGCTGCACGTATTTTGAAAATAAAAAGAAAAATCTGTGACTTGAAGACCTTTTCATTAAGATTATTAACACTGCAAAATATGTGATGCTGCTCTTCCCTTACAATTAAAAAACCCCAAACTCTAACAAACACTGAATGGATGTTTACCTATTTAAAGCAGCCTTGCACCATCTCCTCCCAAGAGACATTCTCGCCAACACACTCTTAAATTTTTTAGAGCTGGAGTCTGTCTGTAATTTAATGAAAGGACTAAAATTGATTTCTGGAAACCACTGAGGCCTGATCCAGACAGAAATGTAAGGCAACCCTCACAGGCCTTGCTGTCATCCATCAAAGCACTCAGCTGTTGCACAGACACTGCTCTTGCCAGAGCGCCTCGGTAGCACCCTTCTCTCCTCTCCACACTGCCCTGCTGGAATGCTGGCTGCCAGCTCAGCAGGATGCTCCTTCCCTCTTCCACAGCAGCACACTCTCCCACCTCAAGCTATCTCTTTCGGGAGACCCTTCATGTTTGGAATACCGCAAACTACTGGACCTTCAGACTGGGCCATGTGGGTTTCCAAAGATACAAAGCAGGGAATGCCAAGAAATAGCTCACCAACATTGGAAAAGTTCAGCCCAGGTGATCTGTGCAACTCCAGGACACTGGACACCCTGTTTTCTTGCCATTAAAAGCAATGGGAACCTGAGCACCAGTACTTCCATTGCCTGGGTTGCCCTTCTCTTCTCTCTAGTGATTGTCACTAGACAGCCATCAGCAGTGGGGAGGGGGAAAATCCACAAACAGTATTTGCTTACATCCAGAGGCAAAAAGCAATTAACTCCAAACTTCTAAATTTACGATCAGCCTCAAACACAGACACCCTGCTCCAGCAAAACACCAACTGCAGCACATCTCCAGCAGGCAAAAATAACTCAAGGTTTCGAGATCTGTCTCTGTATGAATTACAGAGCCACAGAATTAAAAGGATATTCTAAGCTGGAAAGGACCCACAAGGATCATTGAGTCCAACTCTTAAGTAAATGGCCATACAGGGATTAAGCCACAACCTCCGTGTTATTAGCACCATGCTCTAACCAACTGAGCTAATCTTGGTTTCCTTCAGTCAGCTGATTAATTCAGTACTAATTGAATTGGTTTTGATAAAAACAGTGAAGAGCAATTTTAGCCAATGCAAGAGACCAACACACCAGCAGAAATGGACAGTGTTATTCTGCAACTGAGAAAACGAAGGCCTAAGAGGAAATAAACCAATAAAAATATGATATATCTGGTAAGTTTATATAGAGAGCAAGTCCCCACATTTAACAGCTATCAAAGGACTGCTATCATCAGACCATGCTTTTTACATGGTTTCTCTCCTTTAGCAGAAATAATGGCTAGAAAGTACTTTCCTTATCCAAGTTACAGTAAAGAGGTCTTTAAAAATTATTTATCTGTTAATAATTTCTTTCTTTTATGCAAATTCCACGCAAAAGGGAATCTTTGGGGTTTTTTAATGGAACACAGTATTGCCTGCTGAAGACTAAAGAGGTCTTTCAAACACCATTGATGTTCCTCACACACACATTTACCACTCGGGTGTTTGTTATATCATAGGAAAAGCTCTACAAAAATCAAGATGCAAACTGTCCCACAGACTGCAAAGTTGCAACTACCTTGGATTTAAATCTGAATCAGTGATCAAACAGCTACAACTATAAGATTATTTGTCAGGAAATGTCAAACAACATATGAAATCCGTAAACATAAGCACGCAGCAATACTTCAGGAAGCTTCAGGCCAACATGCTTCTCAACATCAAACCTTCAAAACAGTAAGAATCCCATTGCATTTTGCAATGTAAATAATATCATAAAAGCATAGAGAAATATAATTTCACCAGGCACAGTACAAATCCACAAGCACCAGTTTAGTGCAGCCCTGGCACTGCACCCAGCAAGGGAATGACAGCGAAACAGAGCATCTCAGAATTTCTTTGTCATTGGAAAAAACCCACCCCCTGTGGCATCCCACTCAAAATAGGATCAGTAAAACAATTTGGATTAAAAATAAACAAATAGACAATAAAGAAAGGGTTAACAAAGATTAACATTTCACTAATCCAGTTTAGCCACACAAATAGCTTAATTAGCTCATGGTGATCCCCCAAAACAGGAGGGAAGCAAAGAGTAAACTGCGGGCACAGAGGTTCTGAAACCGGTGAGCTGAAGAAACACGGACCAGAGTTTTAATACCTGCTAGCTCCTGAAGCCACCCCTCCTCCCGAGGGCCAGCTCTCTACCTGCTGGCTCCTGCCATGCCAGGTAATAGATTTTTCAACATCAGCAACCACCACCAGGCTCTGGTAATGCCCTTTGCTTCCTCTCCTGTTTTTCACACTTTATCAACTCTCCCCATTAAACATGATAGTTCCCTGCTGTCCTGGAGATGGCTGAGCACCTGCCTGCCCATGGGCAGTGGTGAATGAATTCCTTTTTTGCTTTGCTTCACCTATTAAGCTGGTTATACCCCAACGTGTGACTTTTCCCATTTTTACACTTCTCATTCTCTCACCCATCCCACAGGAGGGGAGTGAGAGGCCGTGTGGGGCTGAGTTAAACCACACCACCGTGTAATTCAAGAAGACATGCATAAAAGACTTAAGTTATTAGAGCCAGCTTGCTTATCAAAAGGGAAGTCACCAGCTAGACACAACCTCTGAGGAAGTCTCCCTGGCTGAGGGATGTCTGAGACTGCAGACTTGGCCTGGCTCTTCCTGGGCAGGCAGAGATCAGCTGAGAGCAGTCTCAGACTGCAGCAGGGGACACGCAGCACTGACCAGATTAAATCTCACATTAGAGGCAGGTAATTCTCCAACACCTCCCTCTCACATCTTTTCAGTAAACTGAACCTGATAGACTGAATTGTGTGCATAAAGCAAACTAAAAACCTGCTCAAGATGACCAAAGAGATGAAACATGTTGCATTTAGTTAGAAGATCTAGTTAAAACCAGCCCCTTTTCATAGCTGCGTGGGAGCTCACATCGCTGCTCTAACAGCCACCTAATACTATTTGCAGTGTATGGAACCACGATGGGCTTTCAGTTCTAACTTCATTTACACCACCTTAAATTATGCTGGCCTACATATCTGTAATTTGGACTTCGTAATTACCAGCACATTAGAACAGCTAATGCATGCACTGCAAGTATCCTACGCTGAACTAACAAGTACACCTAATTTTATCAGTACCTTCCTGAGTCACCTAACACTGAACATAAACCATATCACCGTGTAGATTTGTAGTGTATGCTGGAAACCTCCCTGGCTCTCATTTTTATGCTGCTCTCTCTTCTTACCTGTGTTACTTCTCTTGGAGGACAGCAGTGCCTGTGTCTTGGTCTGATGAGAATTAGGAGGACTTACAAATTCAGAGATACTACATGGAGTTTCCAACCTGCAGGACAGCATTGCTTTGGAAGTCTCTGCATGAAGCTATCCATAACAATGGATGCGACTTTTTTATAAGATTATAACGAGAAAAACAAAAGTTCCAGAAACTAAAATTAAAACACTCAATTCAAAACCTGCAAATGCCATCTTCCAAGATTTCCTCAGCTTTGAGCGGGAATAAAAAGAATGAACTCTGAAGGTCTAATTTTAGCTCTTCCTGATTTACCCAGAGAAAAATATGATTCACTGCCTTATGTATTCCTCTTCAGGAAAAGAAAGGGGAAAAAAGGGTCTTCCCAACACAGTAATAGAAAAATGGTTAGGTTATACAACTTGCAGATTCACCTACTCGTGACCTTGCATAGATGCAACATGTATCCACATGCATTGCTTGCAAATTTCTAATGCAAATTCCCAAGAACACTTTTACATAATTCTAACAATTCAAATTTCCCTGCTGACTAGTTTGCTTCTTTGTAAGAATGCTTTTAACCCTGGGGTTTTGTCTTCAATATCTCAATCATTCTTCTCTGTAAATCCCACACTGCCATGAAAAGTTTCCATTTGCATACTAGAAGAGTGGCTTAAGTTGCCCTTAATGAGCAAGGGCAAGCTTGATTTAGAAAAAAGTCAAGGATACTTTGCAAACAAAACCTTTTTAAAACTGAATCATGGCCTTTTGTACATGCTGTCAATTTACTATTCGGCTTTAATATTTAGAAAGTGACTGCAGTGCTGCAACTCTAAAAATTATGCAAGACTAACAACTGTACAGGAACTTCTCCCTGCATACCAGCTAAAAAAAAAAGTCTTTGAGCAGCTATTTCAGATGTAGACCGGCTCAATTTTCCCTCTATGACAATAGAAAGCAAGTCAGAAGAGGCTACCCAAGTTATCAGAAAAAGTGCCCCATAAACAAACTAAATGGTGGTGCAAGACTGATTTTAAAGCGTCACTAATGCTGCCACCTTCGTTTGTTCATCGAGTCCACTCATCTGCTCAAAATCATTACAGAACAAAGATCCAGAAAGCTCCACTGGTTCTGATTAAGTGATTTGCTGCTTCCACCCTGCCAGGCAGCTTCTTTCTTTAAATTCCTGTGATACAGCCTGTTATTAATTCAATTCATTCTGTCTTGGTGTACATTTATTGTATACATGACATCTTCAAATAAAAACATCTTAGAAAGCATGCAATTAAAACATTAACTTTATATTTTCCACATAAAGACACTTACTGGAATCTTTCAGCATACAGAGCCTTTGTATCAATTTCTGCTGTCACTAAAATGAATGTCTTGAACTAAATATAAAACAGCTTCAACATGAAACAGCCATATTGCCGTAATTAACAAATTAATAAGAACAATGAGAACTTGTACCAGCAACAGAAACTATGAGCCATACACTTAGGGCAGCTTCCCTGTACTACTCAGCACAGAGAATCCAGAAAAACTGGATTTAGGATTGAGAGGACCCCACAGAACCCTACAACCATATCCTCTACCTCTGCACTTTCTGCACCACAGTTCAAAGAATCTTATAATGGTGGGAGGCCTCCCAGCTTGTGCAGGGTGGGGGACTGTAGACCGAGCTGACCGCGACAGCCAAAGAGCAGAGGTTTTCACAACTGAGGGCTGCAGGTCATAAGTCAGACAAGGGGATTTAAACAGCACCTGAACTACAAACACCATTCAGAGAACAGCCTAATTCTACCCTGCTTCAAATTAAAAAGTGCTATATAGCACAAAGCCATCTTTCAGTGAAAATGGTCATCACAGTCTATTTTCAAAATGTCCTTTCTCATTCTTGGGTTTTGAGTGAAAACTTTTTAAGGGCAAAACCATGCCTGTCAAAGGGCCTAACACAAAGGAAAAAAAGTTTCCAAAGATACAATTTATCTTAGTCCAAAAGATACAAGTAATACTTAGACTGGCGCTAATCCAAAACCAGCAGAGAAGGTCATAAACAGCAACAGGATTCCCCGTTCAGCCAGCGAACATCCTCAGTACACAAAATAAGGCTACAGATATTACAGTAAATAATTATGTTTATCAAACATAAAATTACTTCAGCTCCAAAATTCATGGTCCAAGTCTAAATAAAAATAGTTGACTGGCAAAACAGATAGTGTGCAAACACTTCTGGAATACACACTCTAGAAAAGATGAAAGTATGGAGTAAATAAAGGCAATCTCGGGAGAGGGAGGCACTGGAGGAAAGAGATGGAATGTACACTGAGAGATTTGAGGAGTTCTTGATTAGTCAAACTGACAGATGACCAGCAGCTGGCCTGGGTACATTGTGAAAGCAAATATAGGTGCTTAAGATGCATGGAGGCATGGGAAGACAGTCAAGCCAAGAATCAGTATCTTAAAATTAAAGGCAAAAGAGTTTGGTTAAAAATAAGACTTGCCGTATTTTAACTTGCCAACAGAAATGGTAAAATATTCTATTTCCAAGTCCTAAGAGAAAAATGGGATAATCAAACAAGTATTTAAATTATATGGTCTGGACTACAGTAGGTGTGAAATGAGATGGCAATCTGTTGATTCAATCCAGCCTTTAAAAAACACAGAAGGAAAAAAAAAAAAGGCAAAAACCCTAGACCAAGTCTTCTGGAGAGCAACAAATACCATTCTAATTTTTCAGAACCCCTTATTCTAATATTAAAAAAAAATCCTTTCAATACATACACAGAGAGCTATTAATACAGTACGAATTAGACAAAGTTCACTTTTAAAACAAAACAGAAAAATTCTCCAATTCCTTCTTTAACAAATATTAAACCATATATAACTGGAGAAAAAAAAGCACCTCTCTACAATGCAGGAAATAAACATCCAAAGTTTGGCAGACTAAGGTAAGAAATTCATTACACAAGAATTCTTAGAATAAAAACCATGATTCAAGAAAAGCTGCAGCTGCCAAATCTGTAAGCAAAAAACCACTCCATCAATAGACAAATGCTTTCAGATTATGACTTGCTTCCTTCCTTCCAGTTCCTCCTCCTTAAACAGAGCTGCACGTATTCCTCATTAGAGAGGACTCCCTTCTCCAGAAAAACTCTTGCTCGGACATACACAAAGAAGAATTCTTCCCTTTTATCCTGAAACACATAAACCCTCTGTCCCACACTCCCTATCCCCCTTCCCCCATTGGCAAGACCACCTGGCAAAGCGCAAGCTGAAGTGGTGCTTAGACCACTTAATTTCGTACTGGAACTGGGACTTGAACACTTTTTAAAGCAGGTTAAATTATCCACGAGAAAAATCTTTAGGGTCACTTTACTGCAGCACTGCTGTTGAAGCAACTGGAATCAGGTGCTTCAACCTCTGTAGCAGCCGTCATCCCATTGGATTTGTAACAGATCTACCACCTATGATTTTCACAGCTGGGACTTCCTCTGAAACCTTCGTTATAAAAGTTACTTTTCCACTTTCCCTGCCAGAAAACCTTGAAGGCAAAGCAAGTTCACTGCGTGCCTTTGTAAAACAAAGGTGCAAATATGAGATACAAACACAGAGGTATGGATCTCAAGGGCAAGTGAAATGTGTGTGGATGGAGTGCCATCCTTCCTCTGGGAAAGCTGAAGGACTTGCTTTAGAGGAAGTAGAGAAAAGAAAAAGAAAATAATCACTCATAAAAGGCTCCGATTTTTTTTCTGTTTGTCATCTAGGGAACCCATACTTGCTTGTAACAATCCCTTATCCCAATCCAAGGAGAACACATTCCTTTGAACATTCAACTGACAATACAATTCCTCCTACTGCAGACTTTTTAAAAAGTGAGAAAGACAAAAAAGAGAGTTAACCCTAACCTGTTGACTGTTAAAGGTCCTGTTGTTTTCCCATTTTCTTTTGCTTTCCAAAATTAAGAACAGTAACGTTTCAAAAATCGTAACACAAAGAAACTCACTGTGAAATGAAATAAAAAACAAGAGGTAATTTTGCTAACTGGGTATTCAGTGTAAACTCTGCCTGATACAAATCATCTCTTGATCATTCCTTCCTTTAATAGGTAAATTCTTCCAAGCCCTTTATGGCAAAGGAAAATCTAGGAGTTAATAGATATCCATTCATCATTTGAGTTCCAGCATTCATCTAGTTGATAACAAAACATATTGCCACACACACTCTGGAATCGTTTCAAATGCTGCAACAATGAATTTAAAGCACCACAGAAAAACAGCTGAGGCCATCTGCATTCCATGATTGTAAAGTCAGGAAACCAAAAGCTTTTGTTTTTATTGTTCTTGTACTGTTTCAAGGAAGGCGGGAAGAGGTGGAACAAGGAAGTGGTAGGACAGGGTAGTGGCAGAAGAAACCATCAAGAATCTAAAGCAGCTTTTAAAAAAACAAGCAAGAAAAAGTCCTCATCTTGCCTCTTTAAAAGCATCCTAAATATTTTTCTTTCCTGCAGTTTTTCTTTTTGTACTCCTTTGTATGTAATACAGGGAGGCAGATGGACAATATAAAATACAATGTATTTTAATCAAGACTGTCTGGCAGAAATTTTCAATTAAATGGTCTTAAAACCAGAATTGTTTTACTAAACCACTTTTCTGCTCTAGCCCAAGCAAAAAAGACTTACAGAAAGATACTTAGGTCTGTTTCCAACTAAACAACAGAAGCAGGCCTCAGAATTTCAATGACAGGCGTGTTCTCAGCCATGGGGGTCAGGGGGGACACGCTATTTCCATTACACAATAGATCTGGAATATGTGCAACAGAAGACACTAAGAAAGGAAAAGGGTGGCTTAGCTTCAGAATAGAACACAATTCTTTTACATGTACTAGAAATATACAACAGAAGTGGAAACAAGCATATTTTAAGCATATTTAATATAGAAACCAGCTGTTCTCCTCATGCCCTCCTAAGACTGGCAGATCTAGTGGGACTGTCTCAGGAAAGCCTGAGCACAGACATTCCAAACAGCTCTTCCCAACAACCATGGTGTCTTTTCAGTGACACATCCCACCCAGTTAAAGGTCCCTACTTTTTGTGCTCCCACAGGCTTCTGGCTCCGAGGACTGATGGAAACATGTGTGTAAAAGCACAAGGATTAAATCTTACTGAAGCACTTGTCCAGTCCTTCAACCAAGTATTTCCATTCTTTAAGATACAACTGAGGTTTTCCACTGAAAAGGAAAAACATATTTTAAAGAACACATGCAGTCTTTCAGCAGGTTTCAATAACATAGAGAGGTCACAAAAATACAGAAAGATCAGCTATATTGTCATTTCAGTATACCAGTTCTGGCCAGTATGCTTCACTTTACTACTTAACCCTTGAAAATAGTGTTTTGCAGTAAGCTGCCTTAATAAGGACTGCTCTCTTTCTGAATAAAACAAAAAATGTCCTATAAGAAAGCCAAGTTGCTTGATAGGAGTGATTTCTAATCACAGAAAATTAAGCAGATGTGCTGACAGTTTGGTCAACGGATGTGACAAACTCCAAAGTTTATCTCTGCTCTGGCTATATCCTTCCTTAACATCTCACCACCCATGCCTTCTAAGCTCTCTTCTTTTTACATGTAAGCCTATCAAGCTCACCTTTCTTCTCCACAAGGCAAGATTCATGTTTGGGTAAAAAATCCCCTCATGTTTTCAGCATGAAAATCTGATTAGAACAGGAAGAACCAAAGTTCAGTACTTTTATCCAGTCCTGAAAACACAAGTCTCAGGCCCAAGTTAACCACTTACAACTGTGTATCACCACTGAGATCAAGGTCACAAAGACCTCAGTAAGGACAGGAGAGACCACAACAATTTACCATTGGATTGGTCTGCACTGCCATAAAATCTCTGCCAGATGAATTCTGAGAAATGACCAAGATACTGATAAACAGAAATTTTACCGGTCTTCAGCAAAACTTCTGAAGGAGTCACGTCACATTTCAATTTTAAAAGTAGTTTACTTGGTATTTCCCAGAACTCACACATAAGAGACAGAAAGGGACATAACAGCCTTATGCTGGCACCGACCTTGTTGACTTAAGGGACTTATTCTTTCCCAGTGCAACTCTAATGGCAGCTCAGTGGGACATTGCTGGGCTTGGGGGCCAAAATTAGGAAACAGTTGGCAAGGGAGCTCGCTGAAAATAGCAAGTTAAAGAGGAATAACAAGTAATATATGCAAATAGTACAAAAGCTCCTAAAAGTTGATGCTTGTACTGCAAAAAAAAACCTTCCAAACTCATCTGAAGCCCTCTGAAAGAGTATCTGTTTCTGTAAAACCAACCTTTTTTCCTCACTCAGACACTGAAATGTTGCTTTCTCTGAAAAGGTTGTTTTTGCCTGCCATGTTATCTGTCTCCAGATCGCTTACCCATCAAATGAGATAAAGTTTCTTTCTCAAAATGCTTCAGTATCCATATGTAAATGACTCAATACAGATGTACATATCGTACCTGACTGTGGCTGATCACAAAACCATTTAAAAAAACCCAAAAAAACCTAAATAAAAAAGCCAATATTCTGCACTGCTACAGGAAAGTTTGAAACCAATGGTCTCTTGCCCATCAAACCATAAGCAAAGCAGCATTTTCCTGGAAAGACTAAGAAACACGCCTTGAGCAGAAACACCCCAAGTAAATTCTACATCATCCATCAGTTTGTGCTGGAATGCTTGATAATTTCTCTGTGCAATAATGTTTTAAGCCTCACAGGGATAACATTCCAGTTCGCTGCAAACTTGACTACAAACCACAAATCTGAAATTGTTGTCAAGAAATTGAGAGAGTAATTACTGCACAGCGTGCCTCAGTAAGTAATTGCTTCTGACACTGTCACTTCATGTGCATCATTTCTGCCACATGAGCCCTGCAGGTTAGTGGGAATTCAAAAGATAAGTATGAGAAGTCATTACCAAGAACACTCAAGGAAGACTTCCCTAAGTCAAAAGGCGGATAAAAAACAGTTGTGTTTTGTAACCTCAGAATCAGTAACTCGAAGAATTGGGAAAAAAAGTTACTATTTGCAAATGGCAGTACTTCCCATACATTCCACTCAAGATCTTTGTGTAGCCTCTCTCTTGCAAAATAAACTGCAAAAATTCCCAAAAACAACAGGAAAAAAAACCCAAACAACAAAAAACCCCTAATGAACAAAAAGCCAAATCAACCCACCTTTGTACGCCCTGCCTCACTAAGTTGAAATTCCTATGGCTTTTTCAAAAGGCTTAGAAAACCAGAGTTGTAAACTTTAGTTCTTTAGACACTGTTTTAGCACCTTAAATTTTTCCTCAAATCAAGAACTTGTAACCTTTCTCCTCCCCCATATGTTGCCAAAGAGCCTTCCAAGTAAACCAAATTTATAACTGAATACGGAAGGGTGGAAGACTGAAGAGTTTTGTGGGTTTTGAGGGGATTATTCTGTAAAGCACATAGCTCAATTTGACCTAAAATACAAATACGATAATGACAAGATTGGCATTACAGAAACATCGCCAATAAAGTGTGGCTTCAAACGTAGTTCAGCAAAGTACAGCTGCTTCCCCCTTACATCAGCTCTGCCATTCTTTATTCTACATATCAGCTACCCCAGCACGTCTGCCTCAGTTCCCAAAGAGACAAAAGACCTTTTTGGCACTCAAACATGGCAAACAGCTCCAGCTTCTTGGGAAAAGATAGAGGGGGTAGGGTAGAGTGGAATAAGCTATTATCTGGATTAAAACATTTCGCATGTGCCCATGTAAGTCCAGCCAAAAGTTGTTGCTATCTGCTGCCTGTCCACAGTGACCTGTGTGAAATGAAGTGTGGTGTGAGCCTTGGTGCCACGGGAGGGGCCTCCCACAGAGTGAACACCTTGGGCAGCAACCCGGAGAAGCAAAGGAACTGAAAAAGCTCAGTTTCTGTCCCAGAATGAATCCCCAAGGGAAGAGGCACACCGTCGGGAACTGTGGGAAGCTCGCATGGATACCATCCACGTGGACAAAAAGAGGAAGGGGCGGAGGGGGGTGGAAAACCACCAAAAACAAAATTCCACAATCACAGAACAATTCAGCCTTTGGTAAAAACAAGCAATGGCTCCCACCAATGCAATTCACTTCTGCAGCAAGTGTTGGTACTACCACCATAGCAAAGATAGAGAAATTTACTCACATGCTATTTACCCAAGGAAAAAAACGTATTGCAGAAGGGCTCCACTGCAAGAATCACAGCTGGCTCCAACCCCAAATGTTTTAATTCAGAGACTGAATTGCCCAAAAGAAGAAAATACGAAACAGGTCAGATGTCAGTCATAAAATTATATCTGCTACTTCAAATTAAGTTTGCTTTTCTTCTTCCTCCTCTTTCCTTTTAGCTACCCCTTACAAAAATACTTTTGCAGCAAAATAAAAGCCTGCAAGTATTTAAGTGTGTTGAACTTGGAAACTAACACAGGTGCTGATAACATTATTTCATGGACTTCTACAATAGAACTACTACACTAATTCCAAAACACTAAGCAAATTCATTGGCTTACATATGTGGCCAATGTCATCAATCATTTCATCACACCCATATTTTTTTTAAAGTTTATATTGATACAGAATTCCATTAAAACAAACCCTACCGATACATGAAGATAAGCTGTCATTTGAAATCTGAGGCCAACAAAATAGAAAAAGAATGACACCTCAATTACAGACAAGAGAAATGAGGTGAGGCAACGTTTCTGTTTTCCTGGTGAGGAGAAACACGTTCTCTAATATGAGATTGTCAGAATAATTTTGAATGGAGCTAGGTGAATACTATACACCAGGTATCATCTTCTTTTCACACACCAGCAGTAATCAAGTGGCTCCTGTGCCAGCACAGACATGCCTTACTCATATCCAGTCATGTTATGCTACATAATCTACATGCAGAGATCTTGCCTCAACACCATTTAAAACAAAATACAAAAAAGAGAGTATGACAGCGGAAGAATAATTAAAATGGCATCACATCATCATAACAAGAGAGTGAAAGCAGATCTAATATGAACTCTGAAAAGGCTCATGAAGGGTCTCTACAGGAAAGATACTTCCTGGACAAATGAGCTTCACTGAACACTCCTTTAATTCTCCTCTAAGGATGAAGCTCATGATCAGATGGACAACTCAAAGCACCATGATAAGGACTTGAGCAAAGAACACAAAGAACACAAGTCCATCTACTGAATAAATTAATTTTTGGAGCAAACCTTAAAACCTAGTTCAAACTAGGAAGAAAGGCAGGGAAAAAAGTACAGGTGACAGACTAGCCGCTGGTTTTACTCTTCTTTTTTTAAAAACAATCCTATTACTAAATCATCAATCTTTTCTTCACAAATCATAGGCCTTTTTTTTTCTTTACACTATTTCTTCTTCGTAACATTGTTATTTCTGAAATAACCATTATCACCTTTATGACGTGATCTTCAAGACTACTAAGGTACGTTCAACAGAAGATTTTAATTAGAACATGGGGTCCAGATATTTGGATCTGAGTTCTGTATTTTGTAAAAGAACTCCAAGACTACAATTCCACATAATTGTAAGGCAATGGCAAGTTGATGTTTTGCTTTGCCACTCCATAATAAACAAACTTGTTGACAAGTGATTGCTAAAAACTTAACACATCACAGAGGAGGAAAAGAAAACAAAATCCTTTTGTTCCATGTTCTTTTCCACTAAAGCTCCAACAGTTCCATATAGTGCAAGGTTTCCCACCATCATTCAGATTACATCTAATTAACTCAACAGATAAAAGACTCCAGCTGAAAGATGAGGCTCAACTTCACTCTCATTACCTTTCCAGGGCACAATCACACAATCAAAATTAAGAAATCCTATCATAATGTTGCAGCATTACAATATGTTGTATTACATACAGTAGATTTTTGGTGATGTATTTCATCATTTCTAGGTGGTCAGCATGATGACCAAGAGCCAGCAATGTGCCCTTGCTCCAAAGCAGGCCTATGGTATCCTGGGGTGCTTTAGTTAAAAGCATTGCCAGCAGACTGAGGGAGGTGATCCTGCCCTGGAGGGGCCACAGCTGGAGTGCTGTGCCCAGTTCCGTGCTTCTTAGCAAAAGGCAGACATGGACAAGGTGGAGAGAGTGCAGCAAGGGGCCACAAACATGAATAAAGGACAGGAGGAAAGGCTGAGAGAGAGCTGGGACTGTTCAGCCTGCAGAATGGAAAGCTCAAGGGAGAATCTTATCAATGTATATAAATATCTAAAGAGAGATTAGAGATGATGGAGGCTGTATCCCATGCCAGGACCAGAGGCAACAGGCACAAACCAAAACGCAAGAGGTTCCACGTGAACACCAGGATACATCTTTTCCCTGTGAGGGTAACCGAGCACTGGCACAGGTTACCCAAGGAGGTTGTGAACTCTCCATTTTTGGTGATACTCAAAATCACCTGGACATTGTCCTGGGCAACTGGCCCTAGAGAGCTCTTGTTTCAGCAGCGGGGTTGGACTTGACAACTGCCAAAGGTCCCTTCCAACCTCAACCCTTCTGTGGTTTGCTCTGTGAAGGAAATTTACCTGGGACAGACCTCAGCAGAGTAATGAAAAATTTCTGTCATCACTTCTGGCACATCAACACCATCTGGAAACATGGAAACGCACCGCAGTTCCTCTCATCCAGCTTAGCAGCTGACACTGGAGCTTAAGCTTCATTCAGTGTTGGGGGTTTGGTTTTGTTTTACCACCACCTAGCAAATATTTTCCATCTCCTTTAACAGGTCAGCCGGTGGGAACACAATTATCAAAATAAGAAAGGATGCCCAGAATTGAATTTAGGGATAAAAAAGCCCTAGCAATAGAGACTCTTCAACCCATACTAACTCCAAGTCCTAAATACAGAATTTCTCACTGCATTAAAAGAAAACAAACATATGTACATATTCTGTGCACCTTCCATCAGCCAGCCAACTTTTTCAGGAAAAAGCATTACAGCTGTGCTATTCAGTAAGCTTCCAACATACAAAGGGAAAACGCCATCAGAGGTGTCTCTTCAAACAAAGTAACTAGACCGAGCACCAATTCCTTGAGCTTATGCCTCATTTCCAAGCCCGCAGAAAACGCTGTACCGCCGGTATGAAGGCTGAACACCTGAAATGCACGGCTCGGCGAGCCTGCTGAGAACAAAGTGTGCCGGCAGCATCCCCGGAGGCCCTGGCAGCAGCGGCCGGCTCCCTGCGGCGGAGGGGTAGCGATGACATCATGCCAGGCTGGGCTCCGGCAGCCCTGACGCAGGAAAGCCCTGGAGGGACCCGCCGTGCCCGGCTTCAGCGGCAGCGCTGCCGGAGCGTCCCGGCCCCGCGCCCTGCGCCCACCGGCTCCAGGGCCAGCGCCTCGCTCCCAACAATGGGCACTTATGAAGCCAATTGTTTC
Source organism: Eulacestoma nigropectus (assembly GCA_013397775.1). NCBI lineage: Eukaryota > Metazoa > Chordata > Aves > Passeriformes > Eulacestoma > Eulacestoma nigropectus. The sequence continues at coordinate 762,612 of VZTE01001628.1, read as the reverse complement.
AACAGAACGAGGATTCAGAAGCTATTTTGCAGCGCAGAAATCGGAGGGAGGGGAGAAAAAAACAGCGCACAATGACCCTTTCATTCAAACAAGAAAGGCTTCCAGGAAGTACAAAGTGTTTCCAAGCTTTATCCAAAATTCACTGAAATCAACAGAGGCCCTCTCCATTTTTATCAGTGGACACTGGAGGAGGCTATAACCTAAGACACAGTTTGAAAGCATTATCAGTCACGCTATCATGCATTATTAATAACACAACAGACTCAAGAAAACGTACCCGAATTCCACCTAGCCCTTATGCTGTGACATGATCAGAAATTTCCCCCCACTTTCTTTTAAAACCTTTTCTCAAATCGCGTAAAGATCTGTCTCCCCCATAAATACTACCACCTCTTCTCCCCTCAACCCCGCACCCTGTCACAAGTAACACCATTACAGAACGATGGTGGAACAGCAGAGACCAGGATATACCACACACTACACTTTCACATACTATAGATGCAGTCCTTGACCGGGAAAGCAAATACAGAAAGAACATCGTGCTCCAGCTTTCAGACCTGCACACTCTGACAGAATATTTTTTAAAAGGCACTGATATCTTCCAGTTTACTATTAGATAGCTAGCCCAAAGTAATGCACTGATGGTTTTAAATTGAATTATGTGAGGAGAATTATTCATGTGCCTATCAAGAACAGAGAGCATTACTGAGCGTGCCTCGTACTACATTACACAAATAGATATATAGTAAATGAATAACAAAATTAACAGCTTCTTAATTGTTTTCGATCTATCAACTTTATTCGTTTGTCATTTAATTAAAAAAAAAACCCTCGCATATCTCTCAATGAAATCGCATTGCATTTTGTTCTCTTAGATTTCTTAAATCAAATTGATACTGTAATTTGCAGTGCCATTACAGAGCAAACTGTTATGCTGTACTCACTCAAGTCTTAAACTGCAGCCTACAGTCACTTTAACATTAGACAAACATGAATTCTCTTAGGGTAAGGTACTACTCAGCATGAGGGACAGATGAGAAATTTTGTTTGAAATCATTAAAGGAAAAAAAGAGTTTCCATAACAGCCAAAGTTTAGAAGAGCTCAATGCAAGAAGTCAGTTCTAATAACACAAATTCCACCCTACAAGGAACAAGCGTTTATTTAGTGAGGCACAGCTTAAATGCAATGATGTAAAAAAACCCACGACACCTTATAAAAGCAAGCTAATAAAAAAAAAAAACAAAGTTGGGGGGAGAGAATGTATTATCGGTCAAGTTCAGAACTCAAACACACCAAATCAGTACACATGTTAGGTCAGGTTTTCACCATCACATTCCTTCATCTTTCTGAACAGTCAGAGATGCTAAGCAACCTCTGATTTAACTGGGACCAATGCAATGAGACTAAAGCTGAAGCGAGGTGCTGCTAAAACACAGAACTGATTTTTAACCTTAAAAACAGCGGTTTGACACAGTGGTGTAGTCTAGATTGATATGGTTTAGCTGTGTATTTGGTGTGAACATTCTCACCCAACAGCAGAGTAATCATTTCCTAACCCGATTTCTTTTCGGATACTGCTGCAAGAGAATTCTTATCCTGCGCTCCAAAAAAAAAAAGGTAACACGGAACACGCAAATGGTCTTCGCTTTCTCTCCCAAATCCGATTCCTTAAGATTGGCCGTGTGTCTCAAATGCCTGGCTGAAGTTGATACACGCAACGCGGCTCCGAAGAGAGCGCAGGACATCGCCGCTGAGGCTGAGACGATCTAAAGCGATGCCACCGCACAACCCGCGCTCTGCCCAGCCCGTCTCACGGCGCGACTTTGCCGGGGTTTTGGGGAGTTCGGTCACTCGTACCGACCCCGGTGCGTGCCCAGCCGGGCACTCCCGCACGCCCGGGGAGCCGCAGCGTCCGGGGCTCCCTCCGGGGCACAGGCTCCCCCCGCAGCGCCCGGGGCGGCGGAGCGGGGAGGCAGCGGCGCGGGGAGGCAGCGCGGCCGG
>VZTE01001628.1:725144-760128 GCA_013397775.1 Eulacestoma nigropectus | reverse complement strand
GCCGCGGGAGGGGCTCTGCCCCCACCCCAGGCGCCGAATCACAGGATGGGGCAGGCTGGAAGGGACCACAGCTGGTCATCTGCTCCCACCTCCCTGCTCAAGCTGAGTTGTTGCAAAGCACATGGCACAGGATTCCGTCCTGACCGTTCGTGAGTATCTCCAGTGAGGGAGACCCCACACCGTCTCTGGGCAGCCTGTGCAGTGCTCGGTCACTGCGCAGTAAAGAGGTTCTTCGTCACATTCAGGTGGAACTTCCTGTTTCTTCCTGTTGCCTTTTGTCCATTTGCTTGGCATCACCGAGCAGAGCCTGGTCCGTCCTGTGTCACCTCCACTTTAGATATTTACAGACGCTGATGAGGTCCCTTCCCGTCCTCTCTTCTCGAGGCTGAACAGAAGCACAGAATCAAGTACGTTGGAAAAGACCTCAGATCAAGTCCAACCTGCTGTGTCCAGGCCCAGTTCCCCCAGCGTCTCCTCACAGGAGAGATGCTCCAGTCCCTTGATCAATTTTGTAGCCCGCCGGACCCACTGCAGGTGTTCCATGTCTGTCTTGTACTGAGGAGCCCAGAACTGGATGCAGTCAGAGGCCAGGAAGGTGCTGCCGGGGCTGCTCGCTCAGGCACGGATCAGAGTGCTCTGAAAGCACCTCTGGGCTTGTGTCCTCCTGTCACCTTCATCTTCCCATCCCCGCAGCCCCAGTAGCTGTTGTGACTCCACAGCTTTGTGAAGCAGCTGTGTTTGCAGGGAAATGCTTCAGGGATTGTTTGGCTTTAAGGTTGTTTTTCCTATCTGGATTAACATCACACACACATCTCTGTTAACAGTTGGGCTTGCACTGAGTGAAGTCCACTCTTCTCTCTGGGTCACCATGGAGAGGAGAACAACCCCTGGGAAGGAGGACATGAACTGAGCTGCTGAGGGACAAGTTGACAGGAACCCATGCCTTGCCTTGAGAGCGCTTTTTCCTCTGGCTATAGGGGCACCTGGGATGGCCTTGCTAGCCTAAAATTAGGTCTGTAAGCAGTTCCCCTTCCTCTCCTCTCTCCGTTCTCTATTTGTGGCATTTACATCAGAATCCTTCCCTATCCTGTAGGGCTTATAAGAGGAGAGATTAAAACTTTGCAGTCTTTAATGGTTATTATCCAGGACTAACCAAGGTTACATACATAATGCTGAATTGATCGGACACCAATCTAACTTAACACACTGCCAGGCATAGGAAACCTCACCTATTTGACTTTCCATTGCCAAGACAGACCAAGTTCTCTGCAGGGACTGGAAACAGCAGCACGTTTAAGAAGACTTCACTGCCAGTGGTTTACAGCCTTTTGCAGTACAACAACTAAACTGTTAGGCCACTGTGCCCAGTGATTTGTGGACAGCTGGACATCCTTCTAGGAACAAGGAAAAACTGTTAGGATAGCACTGGTGCTATCAGTGGTCACTTGATTAGGACTGTATCGGCCATAGAATGGGTTATCAATGAAGGAAAGTGTTGCTTAGATTTGGCTGAGAGGTCAGTTTTAAAGCACTATTTAACTTGAGGGAAAGATTTCAATAAAGGTGGCAGTGTAGGAGCAGTATTAGAATGAAAGGCTTGAGTTTACTCTACAAAAAGCACAGTTAGATTGTGTTGAGCCTGCCTGGTGGTGTGTGGAAGACACAACAGAGAACAGAAATAGCTAAATCTGGTTGCTCTTACTCTGCTGTGTTCTCTAGCCATTTTTTGCACATTTGTCGTCTCAATCTGCTTTCAGTGTGGCAAAGGACAATGTATTCAGCACGTGGTGAACTTCTTTTGAGTAAGCCTGAACTGTAGGTTAACCCTTATGACAAAAGCCACAGCCTGAGGGTCTCAGAAGGACTTGCAAGAAAGTCTAGGGAAACAGCACAGATATTAGCAGGGGCTTTTTGTCAAATAAAGAGTAAGATGGGAAAATAAAAAATCCTTCATGCACATTAACTGTTCCAGAAATAACCATGTATTTAGTAAATATTCAGTAAATAAAGTTAGTTGGGCCAGTAAGTAAACAGAGGTTTACCAGAGATACTGTTGAGCAGCAATATTTAAATGCACACACGCCTTGCTATGCAACAGGGTGAGGGACAAGAAATATTTTTTTTCAAAGGAGAATCTCAGAAGAAACCCAGATCCACTTTGAAACTCAGATTCACTGTATCAAAAACAGTGTGGCCAGCAGGACCAGGGAAGTCATTCTTCCCCTGTATTCGGCACTGGTGAGGCCACACCTCGAGTGCTGTGTCCAGCTCTGGGCCCCTCAGTTCAGGAAGGACGTTGAGACGCTTGAGCGTGTCCAGAGGAGGGCGACAAGGCTGGTGAGGGGCTTGGAACACAAGCCCTGTGAGGAACGGCTGAGGGAGCTGGGGTTGTTTAGCCCGGAGAAAAGGAGACTCAGAGGTGACCTTATCACTCTCTACAACTTCCTGAAAGGTGGTTGGAGTCAGGTGGGGGTTGGTCTGTTTCTCCAGGCAGCAACTGACAGAACGAGAGGACACAGTCTTAAGCTGCACCAAGGAAAATCTAGGTTGGATATTAGGAAAAAGTTTCTTACAGAAAGAGTGATAAAGTACTGGAATGGTCTGCCCAGGGAGGTGGTGGAGTCACCATCCCTGGATGTGTTTAAAAAAAGATTGGATGTGGCACTCAGTGTCATGGTTTAGTTGAGATGTTAGGGCATGGGTTGGACTCGATGATCTTGAAGGTCTCTTCCAACCTGGTGATTCTGTGATTCTGTGTGAATTGCTACAAGAAGGGAACAAGATGGGTGGAACTGCGTGAACCAGAACAAAATGTTAACCCAAATTTTTGCTGTGGAAAGCTCTTTCCTACTTTGTCAGATAAATTCTCTGCATTCCAAGCCAACTTGCAGCATAGTCCCTCACAAATCTGTGCATCCAGCAATGTTCCTGAACAGCTACAGCTTTCTCCTCCCATTTTGTAAGTCACTGTCTCTTTTCCATTGTATCTTTTTCCTCCCCAGTTATTCATTTCCGAAATACTCCTGCCTAGTGACCACAAAGAACATCTGTGACATCTAATTCAAAGGCCAGTAGCTTAATCTGTCAGTCTTCTTAACCAATGTTCCTATTACAGGAAACACCCAAAATACGGCAATGTTGGCAGGAAACTGCAAATGACTTAGATGTCCTTGAGTAAGACAACAACACTCTAGACTACATTATGAATTCTTGAAAGTATTCTTTATGATGTTGAGAAAAATCTGTGGAATTGTGAATTCTGTGGCAACTAAGATTCTTTAGCCGGAGAATCATAAAGACATATTAGTAAATAGGAAGAGATTTAGAAGATTCGTTGTCTTTGGCAAGACTCTCCATGTTGATTCAGCTGCTGTTTTCTATGGCAAAGACATGTATTTTCAGCTCAAACCTTAAGTCAAAGAGAACAAAGTCTTTAAAATAATGAAGACCAGAACTTGATGTGAAGATACCTTGAGTATTCCTCATACTACTTAATTCAGATTTACTTTGCCAGCAGTCCCAGTCATGGTTATTGGAAGAGTTTGTTTACTGAGCAGTAAGAAACCACAACAGCAAATGTAGTTCCATTCACCTTTGCTCAGAGAATTGAAGAAGTCTGAAATAGGGTATCTGCTTTTTTTTCTGGGCAGCTGTTTCCCAAGATGAGCTAAGCTTCGAAAGGTAACAGAACTCGAAGCACAAACAAATCGCTCCAGTTGTCAGGGTGCTGATTGAACTCTGATTAAGATATTTACCCCGGATTCTTTAAGAAAACACAAATCCAGTCAGTGACTCTTACCATTAAAGCAATCCTCTCCAGCCTGCAAAACCAGACAGTTTAATCTGGCTGCAACTGCTTATTGACCATGCATTTGGCATGACATCTACACAACAGACTTACGGAATAGAGCCTGCACACCAGATCACCTAACACAGATCCTCACACATCAGGATGTGGAACATTTCCTACACTCTCATGCAGCATTGTCCCTCTTCTCCCCAGCTCCAGAAGCCCACACTATGGACTGATGTTCAATTTACCAACAACTATGACCCCCAGGTCCCTTTCTATTGTGCTGCTCTCCAGCGTCTCATTCCCCAGTCTGTCTGTACATCCAGGGTTGCTCCATACCAAGATGCAGAATCCAGCAACTTCACATGGGTGGTGATCGCCCAGCCCTTGTCATGGTCTCTCTGCAGGGCCTCTGCCCTCAAGGGAATCTACAGCTCCTCCCAATTTAGTATAGCCAGCAAACTTATTTAGTATTCCTTCCAGTCCTGCATCCAGGTCATTAATGAGGATGTTGAAGAGAACTGGGCCGAGGATAGAACCCTGCAGAACCTCATTAGTGACAGGACCCACTAGTGATGTCAGCCCATTCACTACAACCCTTTGTGCCTGACCCATGAGCCAGTTACTCAGCCGCCACATGATGTGTTTACCCAGCTGAGTGCTGGCCATTTTGTCCAGAGGGATTCTGTGAGAGACAGTATCAAAAGCTTTACTGAATCTTCTCCATAATTTCATCGGGCACTAAAGTGAGACTGACAGGCCTGTAGTTTGCATGGTCACCCTTCTTGCCCTTCTTGAAAACTGGGACAATGCTTGCCAGCTTCCAATAGACGGGGACCTCTCCAGATTCCAGATCATTGAGAGAGGTCTCTTGATGACACCAGCTAGCTCTTTGAATGCTCTTGGATGAATCCCACCGGGCCCCATAGACTTAGAGGGTTCCAGCTGGAGAAGCAAATCCTGCACAAGTTCAGGGTAGACTGTAAGTTTATCATTCTCACAGTCGTGAGAAATCAGTTTAACACAGAACAAAGAGTCAAACATAGAATGATTTAGTGATCTGCTCAGAATACTTCTTCATGACATGGAATTCTTCCAAGTACAGTAAACATTGCAAATTCCATGTTTCAGATACAACTCCTCAGGGCTAGGTTGTAAAAGAAAAATCAGGAGTTATGAGTGTAACATTAGATCCCAATTCTGAGGCAGAATTTTAAAAGCTATTTCCCACTGCAGCATTCCCAGCCCTCTCAAGAGCCTACCAACCTTTTAAGGCTATGAGGAGACTTTTGAAGCCCCACAGCTGCACAGGAGCAGAATTCTCTGTGTTTGGAAGACTATCAACAGAAAGGAGCTTTTATGAGGCTTCTCACATATACACCAGTCACTGATTGAGCTATCATAATCCAGACCCAGATTCTTCCTTGTGTACTATAAAACAAGGAAATGGGAATTTTCACACTAGGTGGAGCATTTTTAAGAACTGGAAGGGGAATTATGGTATGTTGTGTAGTAAATATATTATGCCATTATTTATATTAATTGCCAGTACTAAAAGGCTGTAACTTCTTTCAGTTTGGGTGACCTGGAGCTGTAAAGCCACCAGCTGAGAATTATAAATGTCTGTCATTGCAAGACATCAATTGGTCATAAAAAGAGTTGGAGTATTCATTTCTCTTTGATGGAAATTTGAAAAACGTGCTCTGAATCCCACTTTCCCGTCAAAACCCTTTTTCATTTCCCTCTTAGTACTGCCATACTAAACTACAGGGTTCCCAAACCCCACACGAACACAGAAGGAAACTACACATGGTGAAAATTCTCAGGAACACACAAAAATCTTCAGCTGCCTAAAAAAGCCCAAACATGTTTTGACTTTGCATAACAGCATTGTGCACTAACAAAAGCTTCTCATTTTTAACTTTTACTTCTTCTGTTTTACCCTTTCAGCAAGTTTTCTATACAAGGCAAAAAAAGCATTTCATAAACTGGCCTTGACAGAATATTAAGGGAAGGTGAAGGAAGCTGAAATAACTTCGGCACGGGGCCTTCCATAAGGGATTAATGGGGAAAAAAAACAAAAAAGGCACTTTATGCAAATAGTTGTACTTGAAGAGACAGAAGTTAGACCCAGTTGCCTTCCACTGCAAACCAGAAAAATTTTCAAAATTACTGCTGTGAGAAATTAATTTTAGAGAGAAAAGGAAGTCAGGTTTACCTACATATTTTGAAATAAAGGTAGAAACAGAATTAATCTCATTTACAGATGTAATCAGCTCAGTTTAATTTTTAATCAATGATTAAAAATACCATTTAGGAAGAACTCACCCCTTTTAAACAGGTTAATAAAAACTAGGCTTAGTGGGAAGCTCAGCATGCTTCATTATACTCAAAAAATACAGTGCTTCATATTTTATATAACAGCTTTATTATCAAATGGCAAGAGACACTTAGTAATGATGTCATGCAGGTATCACCAAAAAAATTCCAAAATATAAACAGGTCACCTAACAGCTCAAAATCCCTTGCAATTAAAAAACAACGCTACATCTTTCTGATGTCCTGGTTTGTTTCATGGTAACCACTATTTTTCTGTCAAAATGTTATGGCTATTTCTTGGATCATTTGGTGGATTCCCTAAAGGAAAGGGTAGGCTAGTACAGTACTCCACAACACAGTGCTTTTTTTGCTTTCCACAAGGCCTGCCTTACTCTTCACAGCCCTCAGAAGTCCTCATGGGATAGGAAAGCACCTCAGGCTGCTGGCAGCTGAAGATAAACACAGAAGGGATGGGTTAAAAAAAATGCTAAGGTTTTGAAAAAGTAAAGAACCCTATTTTGAACCTTTTTAAGGTGTTAAGGCTTTTAGTTATTATGATGGGGAGCCAATCTTGTGGCTGAAACACAACAGGTTTTCAGTAACAAAGCCTGATCCCAGCTCCGTAGTGAAACAGAACTCAGTGAAAATGTCAAGTGGTAGCACAAGTCACGTTAAAGGAGTGACTTCATCAGTTCCTTCTTTAGTGACAAGGTTCCACCAAAACATTAGCTTTACACAGCGTGGGAGGAATTTTAAAACAGCTTCTGTTACTGACCAAGAATTGAGACAAATTTTGAGAAAAGCCACTGGAAAATAAGTAGTAGGTAATTTATTCTGAGAGTTCATCTGCATCAAAAGTTAACTCTGCAGAAAAGTAGGCTGTAAATCTACAGCAGCTTCACACTCAGTAGTCTGGGGGACCCTTGCTCACATGGCTCAACTCACATCCCAGTTTACTATGGAATAAATCCCCTGGGTAGAGGAGATTAGAACGGCAGCAACAAAAGTAATCACTGTTCAGTGATAAATGCCAAAGTACACTTATAGAGTAAATTCTAAATAACAAAAGAATTGCTGAAGCTGAATGATCTTACAATAAACTTGCAAACAGAACTGATATAAATTCCTTTATATACTTACGTAAAAAATATCATTTACTGTGCAGCCTGGATTTAAATAAAAGACAAATGGTGTATCAATATTTACTGTATATTTACAAGTAATACTGCGATGAAACGAAGCAGTCAATTAACATTATGTTACAAAAATGAATAAACGCTTTAAAGGTACCAGTACCTTTTACATTATCACATTCATGAACTGTTCTCTTACATCTCAAAGATCTGTGATATGATCATGAGTTGACATCAGGACATAGACAAATAAACCCCGGAACTGGAGCACATGCTGCTGCGTCAACTCCCTTTTCAGCAAGATACTGCACGGGCATCAGCTTAAACCACATGAGCAGCACTGGTTTCAGTAGGATAAAACGTGAATGTGCTCCCCAGTTCCTGACCAGGGCCTTGTTTTATGGGGTTCCACTGACAAGACAACAAACTACCACAGCTGGAAGCACAAGGGGAGGTATCTTGTACCTTACTGCGAGAATACATAGACTTCTACTGAAGGTTGAGTCATGGCTGGTTGCCCGTTGCCAGTCACTGACTTGGCAGACAATGGAACCCCCCATTTTTATATACACCGATACAAGAGCCTGCTGTTCCGTGGTGCTCCAAACATTATTTGGGATCAGCTGTTTGATAGGAACTGCACCAGTTTGTGTACCTGACATTTCTTTTAGCTAATCAAGCTGCAATGAGAAATTTTATACTCTTTACATATTGCTTGAGAAATGGTAATATTACACTGCTTAAGCACTTTTAAATCACTTGAGAACTGCAAGTTTTATATAACCATACGATCACTTTCGTAAGTTGGCAAAATGAATCTATGCAAGTGAAATATTGGCAAAATAATCAACATTAAAAAAAGTGAAAATCAGAACTTAAAAATCATCAGCTAGCCGAGACAGAATTCTAAGCTGCTCCCTCCCTTCCTATATCTGCTCCCAGAATAAAATTTTACAGGGGCCAAGAGGGAATGATGTGACACTTTGCCTTGGTTAATCCAGTAAGTAAAGCAGATGTAGGTTCAAGTATTTAATTCCATACAGCACTATTAAATAGAAGTAAACAACCAGGATGAGAATACCATTGTAGTTAAAGTACTGCAAAGAACCTTTGTTTCTGAGTGAGCACCGTTATATTATTTTGAAACTCCAAGGCAAAAAAGAAGGAAAACATTGTTAGTGAGAAACGCACTCAGACCAGATCACATGCAAGCCTACAGAGAATGTTACAAAGTTGGACTGAATAATTCAGGGCTTTTTCCTGCACATGTTAGAAAGCATCACCTGTAGTTTATGTCTACATGACAATTTTTGCTCTGCACATAACCAGAGCATAATGTTACGTCTATGTTCTCACCTCCCTCATCCTGAGAGCCACACGCACACCCTCCCAAAGTAAAACACTGGTGGTTTGGTTACAAAACTATATGCAGTACTTTTCTGAACACATTTCCTTCCGTTTAAGGCCATGTGCTCATTTAAAGACATTCTTATCAATTACAAGCCTCCCCTTTAATTGCTTAAGATCCAATAGAAAAGCAAATATACAAATATCAGAAGTGCTGATCCTGAGATGAAGCATGGGAAATTCTGGTCCAGTTTGATCCTTATTCAAACTTCTGTTTCAGTTTCTTCTGGAAGAGAGCTGGTAGGATGGAGAGGATGGCTAGAATCATGAGAACAAAAACAGAGTTCCAGGAAACAGCTTCCCCTGCTGTTGTAAGCTGGTACAGCGTTGTTCCTGCCTTAATGGCTACAAAAGACGGTGGTGCTACACCTGGAGAAAGGAAAGGATGAGAAAACAGCTTGTTAGGCTGAAAAAACCATGATTAGTCATCCAAATTTTAACACCAAAATTTTGAGATTTTGTTGTCTTGTACTTCTTTTTTTTTTAAGACGGCTGGAAATACAGAATTCAGAGACAAAAAACCCTTATCAAAAGAACTAGTTTTATGCCATTCTTAGTATTTTTAATGCAAACACAAATACAGGAGACCAAGCAAATAATCTCTGCTCTTTAGACTCTGCAGATTTCAAGTTCTCTTTACAAACTGATATTAAGTTCATAAAGGAAAAATACTGGATTGTTTTCTAAACAGATTAAAAAGTATGTGCAAAAATATGCCAATTAAAAAAAGCTATAGTGTATACCCCTTCTTCTGGCTACCCCAAACTGTGGCTCACTAGCCACAATTCTTACCTAGGAAAGTGCCAATGAAAAACACTTTCAATGGCACGTTGATTACAGGAGATGTGATATTGATAAACCAGTTGGGAAGGAAAGGTGTTATTCTCAAAAATATTATGTAGTTAATGAGATGTTCTCTATGTCGTTCAACCTGCCAAAACAAAAACAAACGAGAATTTGGTTAAAAAATCCCTGCCTTGAAAATACACAACCATAGAGGTTTAAAGGGTTTTTTTCCTATCTTTTGTAGACATTCGCATGTTGCAAACATAAAAATCAGTTAAAAATGCGTGATGTGGGGAAGATTCCCCAGGGAATCACCTGTTAAATAGCACTGAGATCAGTCTGGAAATAGCTGTGTGACAGAGCACAGTGGTGATGTGTCTGACTGACTCAGCCAACTCAAGCAGCAAACAAGTCATAGGCAGAGCCACAGGCCTTACTCTAACTTTAGCACAGCACCTCTGCCTAATTGTGGCCCAGTCAACACAGCCAGCCTCTAATCCCATTCCTAAAGCTTTTGCAGGAACTAGCAAGGAAGTTTGTTCCTCAATCCATTCTGTCCTAACCTGTGATCAAGCTTGAAACACAGCTATATTCCTCACTTGGAAACTCAGCCAGGTCACGGCTCTGAACTTCATGAGATGGCTGCTCCCAGCACAGTTCCAAAGCCTGTCTCCCCATAGGTTATAGTGCCCAGCATTAACATTTACCCAGGAGCAACAACAGCTCCAACTGCATTTGCAGTATTAATTATGTTTTTAGGTCTAGCCCAGCTCCTTACACTAATGCTACAACAAAGCCTCTTCTCCTTCCAGCCTGTCTCTAGCACATCAACCCTTTCGGACAGTAAGTGTAACCTCAAGCCAAGCTGCAAGGATAGCCAAGCATCCACAGTTCTGGCCTTTCCTGGCAGACCTGCACTAAGATTAAGCTTCAAACAGTTGAAAACAAACCTTGTCTGACTGCAATTCCACCTGAAATCTCACATGGCAGCTCACCCCAGTCACAGCCCTGTTTTGCAGCTTTAGCCAAATTTAAATTCAACTGTAACACCAAAATCAGGAGCACTATGGGTTTTTTAAATCTTAGTGAAGGACAAATATTTAAATATTGATTAATGTTGCATATAAAATGGCTTAACCTCAATTACAAGCATGATACAGTCCAATTAACCTGGAAACACAGATACGAGCTGCACATGCAGTTTTAAATCACATGTTCAGTTCTACTAATGGCAATAGTAACCATTTGCTACTCAGAATAGTCTCAAGATCATACTGCAATATTAAGATTTACTTGGGTCAAGAGTCAAAATAATACTATATAATCTAACAAGGTCAATTGTGCCAGACAGCTCCATATCTTATCTAATGAGGAACCAGTTTAAAGCATTTTTATGTGATTCAAAAAAAATCTTGAACAGAGTACATGTGCTTCATACTTGCAAAAAAAAAAAAATTGTCTGAATGTTTCAGAGTATCAAAGAAAGACACATAGGGTCAAGTACAAATCACACTGTATTTCTGTACTGCAAAACCTTTAGGTTCATCTCACAATCAAGACTTGCTGGAACTAATGTTACCAGATACTGTGAGAGAAAATTTCTAAATGCTCCAACTTCAATAACATCTTAAAATTAAGGTTTTTCAATCAGACAGACATCTACAGGTTCCTCCACCACAAAAACACAAACCCAGCTTTCATTAGTCCTGATGCTTAGCGAGCAATTACTTGAAATTACCTGAAACTGGAGAGGTTTCTATTGACACTAAATAAACCAGGGGGTGATCAGTTGCAAACGCTTCCTAGGTAAGAACAGCTTTCTCATGGGAAATACCATAAAATCAGGAATACTTCCAGATCCCTTCTGTGTAACTGGATACATGAGCACGAAACCTCCAAGTCTTCCATGCTATTCCATGACACATTTTGTATCATAAGTTCCAGCATCTCTAGAAACCTTACCTGTTCTGACCATTTTACTGCTTTTTCTGTTAAATATCTGTACACAACAGGACGCCCCACTAGATATGAAAGCATATAGCAAAATGAAGCTCCAAGTCCCGAGCACTGAAAAAGAAAACAAACAGACAACAAATGAGCAGAAATTCTAAATAATCTCAGCTTTGTGTCCCTATTAACTACACTGCCTGGCTAGAGCAGGTTTCTATGCAGCCCTCCATGAGGGCTCTCCTCCAGCAGTATGCACACACTCCCTAAGTATGCTGTTGACCCAAGACAGTTTATTTCCAACGCATTTAGATCAATCTTAGCACTCAAAGTAGACAACATTGATTACTTATCAGTTAATATCGAGTGCTTCTGCAGTTTTAAGACTTTGGACAGTAAAAGCTTTGCAAATATGGGCACAATGCCATTAAAGAAATTCAAACATGATAATTGAACAACAGGGTCCTCCCTACCTTTTCAATACTAAGGCTCATTATGATTGCATCTTTTGCCCATGACATATTTTAAAGCTTGTTGATAAAACAGATTTCAAATCTTAAACTAAGCTTCTTGCATATTTAAGCCAGTTAAAAACCAGATGTATTTTGCAGTGTGATAATAAAACCACAGTAATTGTGTTGTGAAATTACAACTGGGTTCTGGCAGATGCTAAACAAATTTAGAGTAAAGGAAACTCTGGCTGATTCACACTCAAATGTCTTCATTATTAAGAAAACCTGGAGAAACAGCTCAGTGTTTTAGATCACCACCCAATGCTACAGTGAATTTTGTGGGTAATTCTTGCAGCAGATCTGAGTAAGAACTCAATAATTCATCAGAAAACTGAAGTGTATGCCAGTTTCAGACTGATCATTTCCAACAGGAAGCTGCTCAAATGCTTGGTTGTATTCCAAATGGATAGAAATATATGCCCTCACAAACTACTCTCCATACTTACCAAACAAACAAGAAATAAGGCCAGTGGAAAGGGATAAAGAAACCCTGACAGGATACTGAGAAATATAGACCCAGGAATAGCAAATGTTTGCAAGCTGGATGCATCTTAGTTAAGGGAAAAGACATTTCTATGAAGCTACAGACTTCTTAATTTTATAAGCAGTCAGGATACATTTTACGATTTCAAAAAGCATAAATAGGCAGGGCCTCTCAAGACCCTTACTTCAAAATACCTTTTGTGGAGTAGCACAAGAAGCTCAGGTACAGAGCAACAAGATGTAGATTCATCATTACACATACAAAAAGTAAGTCACTAAGTAATAAAAGCTGACTACATTTTTCTCTCTATCTGTGCTACAACTGCCACAGAGGATCTATTGTGACTTCCAGCAAACACATACTTCTGATTTTACACTGTTGACTAGAGATGTGCAATTTCAGATATTCTCTCTGGAAAGTTCACAGGCCTGTCCAAGCCCATAAGCACAAGTTTCATGGAAGACTGAAATGTATGAAGGCAGCTACTACTTCCTTACAAATAGGCTTGGTGTAATCACTAACAACAATAGCTGACCACTAATTTCAGTGAGAAATTTTTTTAAAGGCTTGCTAGACATACTTGAGACTATGATGCATTGCCCACTTTGGATAAAAAGTTATAAAGCAAAAAACTCTGCACACTATTTTACCCAAGTTGAATTGACCAAAATATTTAAAAGTCTAATAATCTTCCAGAGTCCATTACAGCCAGTCCAGCTTTTGCTAAGCAATGTCAAGGTTCGGAGGTAACTGTACCGTGCCTGGAAACTGATCACAGTCTACTGTTGAGACAGTAAAGGTCATCACATCAGCTGCTAGAGCAGCTCAATAAAGAGCCAATTTATTCTACTCCTTGTTAATATAGAAACGAACCTTTTCATTTTCTTCATAGATCAGTAATTTGGGAAACAAGAAACACTTTCTGTGAAATACTTTAAAAGAATGAGCTGAAGGATAATTACTAACGGCACCTTCAGTGCTGACTCTCCTGAGTTACGAAAGCCTCCTGCATTAAAAGTGTAAAACAAACCTCTTCCACAGCTTTAAAGTTATTAACCTTTAGTTAAGTGTTCCAGTTAAGAGTGTGTTTAATGATTAATTAATATGTTCAGCACTCAGGAAAAAGAAGTCAACACAGAACACAGGTAGCCTTTGTGTCTCCCTAGACAGAAAGTACTTCAGAAATTGGTCTAAAAGAAAACAGAGATTTGGTTTTATAAATTTGGGCAGTGCAGAGAAGAAAGACGGCTCAAAATACTTTCCTTCAGAAATAGTGGTAAATATTCTACAAATTACCCTTACGTGGAACTTTTAATGTCTCAAGGAAGAGCAGTGCAGTAGTCTCAGTTTTCCTTTAGAACAAACAGTAATTTCTACCTCAAGATTCACTTTATTTTAAAAGTTACCATAACACTAAAGTGAGACCAAGCCTAATATACAGCGAAATGTTTTTAAATTTCCAAGATTTTTAAATATTTGTGTCTCTTTGCAGACACTCCTAGGTATGTTAAACTTCACCCACGACCAAAAAGTCATCAATTTGTATTTTCCACTTATTTTTTCAGATAAGCATGACTACATCAAAACTGCCCTTTAAACCAGAAAAAGGATACAAAACATATGTGGCAAAATAAGCCACTAACACTTGAACGTAAAATGTGTCCTTGTATTTGGACAAGACTTTTCCCAAGGCCTTTGCATCATCCATATCTCTAGGAACCTTTATACATTCTCTTTCTTCTCTGGAGAGGGAAAAAAAAAAAGCAGGAATGATGGAAATATAATCAAACAGTGTAGTACAATTACTTGCTGAATACAGAGATAATTACGTACACTACATCACTAAATTCCAGCTTCAGCAAACAAACCATGATTATTGTTGTAATAATGTTCTCAGATGAATACCTAATATTTACAGTGTGGTTTATCTTAGAAAATCCCCAATTTTAGATATTTGCAACCTTTTTTTTTATTCAGTACAATAATGTGCTTCTTTTCTAGG
Source organism: Eulacestoma nigropectus (assembly GCA_013397775.1). NCBI lineage: Eukaryota > Metazoa > Chordata > Aves > Passeriformes > Eulacestoma > Eulacestoma nigropectus. Next base: position 745,745 of record VZTE01001628.1, on the reverse strand, counting down.
TTGTTTTTTTTCTTACCAAGTACTGATCAAAAAGAAATAATTGCGCAAACCAAACCCTGGCAAGTGAAAGGAGCCAACATTTCAGCCAAAACCAGCTGCAGCTGCCTGAGTGCTGGGGTCATAACAGTTGAAGTGCAGCAGGAGTGGCAGAATTTCACCTCACAAACAAATAAAGCTCTAAGGGCAAAATCTCATGTCACACCTTAACCTGGTGCAACCCTGGGCAGCACAATTGAGTGTCTTCACTGCCTCTGTATCAGACTTAGGGATTGGGCTGTTGCAAACTGACGTCGATAAGCAAGTTAATCAGACAGAAAATTAACTACTAGAAGGGAAAAGAAAGCTATCAGACAAGCAGGCTTCCACCTGTCAGCCTGCCTGCCTTCCCAACACAAGTCCTGGGTGCAACAAGAAGGAGAAAAAGAGAAGGCAAAGTTTAGCTAGGAAGGAAGAAGGATTTCCCCGTTTGGTGACAGCCTCCAGTTTTACCAAGGTACAAGGAAGTTTAAAGTGAACCCAGCCTGATCCAAGCACACTCCGGCTCTCACCTGAAGAAGGTTAAGGACACAGTCAGTTACCACTGATAATGTGCTAGGGAGTAACACCTCAAAACAAAGGATCTCCACTGTGCAACAGAAACCTTAGATCAACACCAATTCTCATTTTGTGTCATATCCCCATGCAGGATCCTCTACAATCTGATACTGAAAAGCAAATGAATTGATAAATTAAACTTTCGTAATGTACTTACTCACTAAGTTGTGGGAAATTTTTATATACCAGGAACATAAGGAAAGCAGCTGATAAGAAGATGGACACTAAAATAAGAAGTGATGTCCGAGCCGATCCACCTTCTGCAAGAGCCTTCCCTGAAGTTAAATATAAAACAAAGTTAGAAAATACCCCAGCACTACCAAAACAAAACAATAAAAATCAATCCCTCACCACTTACAACGGATTTCAGACTTATCCTTTAAGGGAATATTAAAGTAAACCCTTTGTGGACATCATCTTCCCACCAATGCTTTCAATAACACACATTGTTCACATTCCCTGAAAGCTCTCGAACAACTTTGAAGTTTTTACGCTGGCAAACATCTCACAGAAGTCAACTTCTATGATCCATAATAATTTAAGCCTCAATTAATAAATACATTTGTAAAGAGAAAAAAACAGAGCTAAACAATGTAAGCCATACAGATGTTTTCCTTTTTGCCAGAAATCTTCTGCCAGTCTAATTTAACTAGAGATTTAACTTGGAAGTTAAATTTCCAGGATGTACAATGTAACTTTGAAACCTGCTCATTAACCGATTTTGGGGCTTTTTTCCCTCTAATGAAAGACTACCAGACACAGCCAGTTAGGTGAGACACATTCATTAGGAGGAAACCTACATAAACATGCACACACCAGTCCGTGATATAAAGATCCCAGTTCCTACTCTTGGGAATTACACATATTTTACACTCATGTGGATACATATACATAAGCATATATTAGCCTTTAAATTCCTGCGTAGTGGAAGCAATGGGAGTACAGTAAGTGACACAATGACACTTTAGGCCTCTTCTGTATTTTAGATTTTTATCAAAATGACCACATACGTGCAATACTCTGATTAACACAAATGCAGCTACATACATTAAGAATTTAAAACTGAAATGAACACTAAGTACTCTCTGCATCTACACTGGGGTGTGTATGTGTGCATGTATTAAACCACTCTCTCCTCAGGCACTTTGAGGCTCATTCAGCTTCACACCCAGGGTCACCTGAAGAACACACGAAGAGCCGAGGCTGTGTTTTCCCTCGCAGATGCCGCTGGCACAACTACAATGCCAACACACAACACTCAAGCGGGTCACGCTGACACCTCACTGTTGTGAAATGCAGCGACAGGATGACGAAACCCACGGAGCCGGCTGGGCGAGCTGGCAATTTTATCGGCTTTAAGGTTTTTTAGGTTTAAGGTCAGCGCGACCCCACAGGTGTGCAGTGGGTCAGCCGAGGCCAAAGGCAGCATCCACAAAGCAGGTACAACCACAGAATCACAGAACCGTCAGGCTGGAAGGGACCACAGTGGTCATCTGGTCCAACCTCCCTGCTCAAGCAGGGTCATCCCAGAGCTCATGGAACAGGACTGCATCCACACGGTTCTTGAGTATCTCCAGTGAGGGAGACTCCACACCCTCTCTGGGCAATCGGTTCCAGTGCACTGTAACCGTGGTTATTCTGACAACACCTTCTCCAAGGAGCAAAATAAAGGATAGGTAAATAAATAAATAAGCAAATTATAGGGCCAAAAAAGAAAAACACAGCCCACTGCGCTCTCCGCCACTTCCACTTTCTATACTTCAGCCGTGCCGGTAGTGGAATAACACAAACACACATAGACATGAAACCACGCGTGTTTCCTCACGCACGGCAGAAGGGAAAGAGGTCGGTGCCCCATTTCGGCCCCCGCGGGGCGGGAGCCGCCTCACCCCACACGCACCCTGAGGGGCCCGGCCCGGCCCCAGAGCCCGCGCGGGACGGGGCCGGCGCCCGAGGCACCGACGGCCGCACCGGGCACCGTCCCCGGGCACCGACACCCGCATCAGGCAGCGTCCGATGCCAGGGCGAGGTGACCCCCGCTCCCGCCGCCCCGACCCCCCGGCACCTTCCAGAAGCTGCCGCTGGTGCCTGGCGCTCTCCGCCGCCGCCGCCTGGCAAGGCCCGCGCTCCGCCGCCCTCCGTTGCGCCATGGCTCCGCGACGCCCCGGGGCCCGGCGAGTCAGGGCCGGGGCAGGCCTCGGCGGCACCGGGAGCCGCGGGGAGCAGGAGGCGGGACCGGCAGCACCGGGAGCCGCGGGCAGGAGGAGAAGAAGGAGGAGGCGGGACCAGCCGCTCCTCCTCTCCTCACCCCACCGGGTCGCGGCCGCGCTCCCGCCCCCACCGGCTCACGGCGCATGCGCTTTTCTCGAGGCATTACGGCTTTGCTGTGGTATACGGGAGCACATGTTGGACTCCACGTCCTTGAAATGCGGTGGCGGGTTAGTGGCGGTAAATACGGTAACACCGCCTTTTGGGAGTACCCGTGTGAGTATGTACGGTAACGGGAATGCGCTCATTGGTGGTAAATACGGTGCGGAGCCGCGGTGTCCCATCCCGGCTCCTCGGCCCCGGCTGCGGAGAAATCACATAAATCACAGAATCACAGGATCAATTAGGTTGGGAAAGACCTCTGAGATCATCAAGTCCAACGTATGACCGAACACCGCGGTGTCAACTAGACCATGGCAGGGAACGCCACGTCCAGTCGTTCCTTGGACGCCTTCAGGGACGGTGACTCCACCATCTCCCTGGGCAGTCCGTTCCAGTGTCTAATCACCTTTTCTTTGGAGAAATTCCTCCTGATGTCCAACCTGAACCTCCCCTGGCACACGAGGGGAAGTTCAAGAGGCTGTGTCCTCTTGTCCTGTCGCTGCTGTCCTGGGAGAAGAGCCCGACCCTCCCCGGCTACAGCCTCCTTTCAGGGAGTTGCAGAGAGCGATAAGGTCCCCCCGAACCTGCTTTTCTCCAGGCTAAACACCCCCAGCTCCCTCAGCCGCTCCCCACAGGACTTGTGCTCCAGAGCCTTCCCCAGCTTCGTTTCCCTTCTCTGGACACGCCAGCGCCGATCGTGCCAGAGAGCAAGCGGGATAAAACCGGTCTGCGAGCTCGTTTTCCCTCGGCAGTGGCTTTACATCAGTGAAGGGAGCAGGATCTCCCCTCAGGGAGCGGGAGGCGGGAGCGCCCCGGCGCCTCTGGCTGTGGCGCTGGAACAGTGCCGGGCTTCCAGGAAAAAGCGAACTTTGTTGGATTTGTTCCTCTCGTTCGAAAAGAAAGCTTATTTCCCGGGAAGAAGGAAAACTTCTCTATCGGCCCCGGGTTTTTCCTCACGTCAGTTCCTGTCAGTAAGAAGGTTTGAAATCCCGCAGAAAAGCCAGCGGGGCATGTCCCACTGTTCGCGGATTCCTTGGCGTTCAAGCCGAATGTGACCTCGAAGCACCTTTTCCTCTGCAATCTTCTGGCAGCAGGAGATCCTTGAACTTTTCCGAGTGCCCGGGCAGCACAGAGTGTTACAGGGAGAGTTCTCCAGGGAGAACACTGGAACCCTGCGGACAAGACACATTGCATAAGCTTCTGGGCAGACGGGTTGGGTGAGGGAGACACGGTGACACCCCCTCGTTCCTTTTCCAGCTGTGTCTGCTCATAAATGTCTACCCCTTCCTCAGGGTCGACTGGAAAGGAAGCTCTCCTGGGAGAGCTGGACACTCAGATTTAACTTCAGCCTCGTTTGCCTGATTACTCCACTTTTATACCATGACTAAACAGCTCTTGAAATTGTTCGTACAGGATCCAGCAGATCAGTTGTTTCATAGCAGCGGTATTTACAAATTGTATTTCCCGAGATCACAGATCTTTCCAAAGCCGAGAGGAAGATGCAGGTCAGCAGAGCTTTTAAAAGCATGGCTTTATTGCTACGTGTACAAAACTCACTGACGTTACAGTGCAAGTGTCCACAGGAAGTTGATGACTCATTTAAGATCTAAATGAGTCTAATATGCTATTACACAAGTACAGCCCCTGCCAAATCCAGTGGCAGGAAATAATTCAAACTATAAATTGTGGTCAGATTCCACACAAAGCTTCAAATCATGAGCAGATTCCATGCGAAGCTATAATTTACTCAGAATTTATTTCTTTTAGAAACAAATTATTTTAAATTATTTCATTAAATCATGTAATTAGCTCTTTTAATATTTGCAATTGATAATTCAGGAATTTAGTGCCTTGAGAAGCTGGTTAGGTTTGTGAACCTGCATTGATGCCAGATGAGGGAGTCCTTTGTTTTTTCAAACCCTTTCACTAGAAAATTGTACATACTAGCAAGATGGGAATTGCTGAGACTGTAGAAAATGGCAATTTTTTCCCTATTGTAAATGCACATCATGTTTGTCATCTCTTTTTGGTTATTACTTCTGAAACTCTAGGTGAAATGATTCAGACATTTTTTCCTCTTTTTTTCCTCTCTGACTAACTTCTGACAAAGCATCAAATAGATACTAAACTGATGTTGGAATGTTGGAAGCAAATGTTGGAAGCAAAATTGGGAACCAGATTATTACGCAGACAAATCCTTACCAAGTCATCCTGAAACAGGGGAGGAAAGATGCAGACTGAAAGATGTAAATAAAATAAGTACTACAATTTAAAAGCTGTCGATGGTAAAGGTTGCAAGGGCCATCTCTCATTTTGATGAGGTGGATTGTTCGGTGGGGTGTGAATCCCAGTTTGGCGTGATTGTTGTTCAGTAGCCACTCAGAGCCAAGGAGCTGGGCAGAACCTGCTCCAGGGGACGTCTGATTTCTAACTAACCTGCTCTGTGTTGTGTAGCCCCTCTGTGTAACTCAAATGCAGGTAAACTGACACACAGGCCAAGCAACTTCAGATTCTTGCTGAATCCTCTGCAGTTCCCCTGTCTAAGACACCACTGTAAAATGCCCAACAAGCAACTTCAACAATGCAGATTTGCTCCGTGTTTCCCCTTCCATTTAGTAGAAAGCACATGGCCTGCAGATGATTCCCAGGATGCTGATTCTGCAGTAAGCTCACAGTGTTAGTATATGTCTCATTAAAAATAGAGAAGATAACTCTAATCACCTCACTGTTAGGGAGCTCCAGCTCTCTGAATTGCTGCCAGAGTGAAATTTAAGGATTCATTAGATAGATCACTTTGCAGTTGATATGTACTGCACAAATTATATTTATTAGACTGGATTATCAGAAGACTTTTAAACTGTTCTTCACTGTTCTTGGTTCTCCTTGCTGGGCGTTACTGCTGGCGTGAATGTGTTGTCTATTTCACTAGGCTTTGAAACTGTCAGTGGTGTTTAGTATCCGCTGATAATTTGAATAGTCCCCTGCAAAGATGTCCACATCTAGCAAATGCCAGCAGAACCTCTGCATTCACTCAGGGGAAAAAAAGGACATGTCTGGGGAATGTTCTTTAGGGCTCACTCTGTAAATAAAATAATTTAGGAACTCTATTTAGAAGATTAACTTAGATTTATTTACTGGAAAGAAGGCAAAGAATGAAAAGTACTGCCATAGGCCACATCCTGTACGTGTTCAGAGCAAGAAGAGTTTTGGTAGCTGGAACTCAGTGAGTATCAAGGAAATTTTTGACACATGGTTGAGGTCAGCACTGCCAGGAACAGCTTCACTCCACAGCACACTGGGAACAATATCTATGGACTGAAAATAGATTTACTCTCAGCATGTATAAAGTATCCCCTATATATAATGTATAACTTAAGAAAGCACATAAAACCTGCCCTGTCTTTGGAGCATCTTTCTAAGCCCCACCTGACAGGGAACACACACTGCAGAATGCTTTGTCCAGCAGAGAAATGAGAGAAGTGCTCCAGTCTCCAGTTGGAATTTGCTCAGTGACTTTACCAGTGGGAGCAGCACTCTCTGTACCTAGAGATTAGAGACTGAATGAGCCAAAAGCTTTATATGAAATGGTTTTTGGAAAATGCACCTTAAACTCAGAGTAGGAGTTCTTTCAAATTATCCATGAACCAAAAGAAGCAAAATGTTTTTCTGACCTGCTGGAAAGTAACAAAATAGATTGACATCTACCAGGGCAGCAGCTAAGTGGTCAGCTCCATGAAGTCACTTCCTTCTGTGCATGGTTGGATGAAATGCTTTATTTTTGTCAGATTGAAAGAGTTGTCTTCCCTCAGCACAGAAACTTGTGCTTGCTTCTTTTCTAAATCACTCCTCGATGGACTGATAGAGCCCATGTCACATGGCTGAGTCACTGACACTGTTGATGCATTGTGGACTGAGTCATGCTAATTGTCAGCAAGAGGAAGGAGGATGAGAGACTCAGAGTGATCCTGCTCCTGAGAGCTTCTAGCTGAAAATGATAAAAACCAGGAACACTAATGAACAAGTAAATCATACATATAATTTCTTGAGAAGTGCAGATTCAGAACCCTTTTCTTCCCCTATCATTGTCTTATTTTTGACCATCACAAAGCAAACTGCATTGTTTTAACATTTTTATTTTGTATAAATATGGCAAGAAATTAAACCTCGAACAGTTGTTGTCATTCTATCTAAATTCTAATTTAAATCAAATAAACCTGTGTACTTGGAATGGGGTTTGAGTGTTTTACTGAGCTCATACTTTCATTAGTTATGGTAAAGAGTTTGAGGATGTAACTGGAGAGTAACCATCTGCACAGGAGACAACTTAAGCTGGAATGCAAATGCTCTGATCAAAATTAATAGAAAAATGTCACCAAGTGACACAAATAGAAATAGGCACCTATTTGTAGCTGTTCATGTGAATGAAGGATTAAAAATTTCTTGGAGCCCAAAGGAGAGTTAATGAAAGCTTTTATTTATAAAAGTCAATGCTCAAGGACAGAAGCTGAAAAAATTACTAAACAGCAAGTGAGAGCAGAACTTGTAAGCATTAAAATGAGTTGAATCTGAGCTCAGGGATCATAAGTATTCAGATTTGTTTCTCTCCTGGTATTTTTTATAGAAGGTATGATTCTTAACTCCTATTGTCCATTTTAGGTACAGTTGTACATTTTGGGTACATCCTGCACATATGTACAGACAATGCACTGTACACAGATTTGTGTACAAATGTACAAAGTGCAGATTTTCAACAGTGTGTACCTATTTTCATTACTGCTTAATTACTTAGAAACACAGTGAAATAGATAACTGTGATGTTTCTATTCCAAATAGTAAAAATTTGGATTCTCAATTCTGATACACCTCTTGTTCCTAATTAATAGTTAATAAATCCCCTTTAATAGCCATCATTTTTGTTTGTTTGTTTTTCATATTGCATGTGTCAGTGGTGTACATGAAATGGGGAAAGAAATTTTTCTTGTCCATCTGCTCATATCCTCTATCTGAATGCAAAAAACCAGGAATTAAAGGTTATTTTGTCTTCCTGCAAATTAAGAGTGAAACATACCCTGTAATAAGCTTATGCCACGTCAACTGAGGAACATGAAAGCTCTGTCAGGTTCTTTAAACGTAGTTCCAACCTCCAGAGGCCTTACTTCTATTTTTTTCCCAGTCTTGGAAAGCACTTTCTCTAAAAAGTCAAACCTTGGAAAGTACTTTCTCTAAAAAGTCAAACCTCTTATTAAAAATACTGATAGAAGAGGGAGTTCTCATCACAGTACAAGGAATCTCAGGTGTCCTCCTGGCAGCAATAACCAACTTAGTGTTTGTAACAGAAAGAGGGATGAACAACTCCACCTCGCTCTGTCAATCACCTCATCCCAGCTTTTAGTCCAACCTACAGCATCTGAGTTCTGGCAATGGGCTCAGGAAGAAAATATGTTGAAGAGCTCAGCCAATGTCAGCTCTTTAAGATAGGTAGCAAGAGAGGTAAAAATATTTCCTAAGCAAGAAAATATTCCTGGCACCTTATTCTAGCTCCGAGTCTCCTTCAAAGCTCCCAGGGGTACCTGTGGAGCACAGCAGAGCCCACACAGAGCAGAGCAGAGCAGAGCAGAGCATGATCAGGGGAGAAGGCAGCAGGAGAGGAGAGTGGGATGTGGAGCTGCAGGGAGAGTCCTTGCTTGACTCAAAAGCAGCTGCACAAGACTTCAGCCATGTAGCTCTGCTCTGCAGCTGAGGTATTTATAAGCTGGAGTTTATTGCTTGTGATAACGATCACCGTTGTAAATTTCTGTGTAGAGAATGCCCAGGCCCTTATCCCGAGATACACCCATTAGTCGTGATTCATATTTAATGCTAGGGTAGGATTAAATGTAATGATCAGATTTATATCCTGTCTGAAGCTGAGTTTATACTAACATATCTGAAAATTCAAATATTCCTGCTGAGGAGGTATATGTTCCTTCAAGGATTCCTTCTAATTTATAGCAGTGATGTAGCTGGGCATACTCGTCTGCAGGGCAAAAGTTTCCAAATCTAAGTTCTTCCATGCTGATAAAAACACGACCTTTAATCTGATCAAAGACCCATTTTAATTTCTCTTTCGATGCCATTACAGATTTTGCCTCTACGAATGTAGAATTGAAGTTTCAGGTCAGTTAAACCAAAAATTGTTGGTCTGGAGAGCCAGCTTCAGGCCACCTCCCAGTGTTGAACACACGCTGGGGTGTGTCGCTTTGACAAAATGTCTAATCTGCTGGAGTAATGACAGAAATCAATGCTGCAGAGTGCAATCAAGTTTTTTTTTAAGCTGCTTTTTCTACTATCCTCAAAAAGGCCCAAGTGGAACCTCCTGCTGGAACTCATCAAGACCTGAACAATCTCCTCTTGCTGCTAGGTTCTTAAAAATATCATTGTAACCATCTATTGACACTTCCCTCCTGTGTTTCGTTTGTTGACTGTAACTAGGACAAGCAGGTGGCACTGTCATAAAGAATGCTTCCTTTTATTTTAATTTGCCCTGATCTGAGGTCCTAACTCTGTCCCCTAATGTTAAGAAAGAAGCTAGATGAGAAAATGTGTCTATAAAAGAATAATTGAAAGGAATAAGGTGTTAAGCAGAGAGTAAACACTGTGAAAGGTTAAAAATGAAAATCTGAGATCTGAACAGTTCAGATTCCTCATTTATTCTACAGGCCTTGGAATGTGGTCTTTCCACAACTCACCACTTGGTTACCTGACCTGGGTTTTCAGCAGAAAAGTCAATCAGCCAGTTGCCTGAAGGTATTGAAGGCAGAGTCGAGTGGTTAAATTACCAGCGACCATGTTCTGCTCTCAGAGCAGTTGCAATCATTCTCTGGTGTAAAGCATTTTGCTTGGAAAAGGAGGTACAGATCAGCAGTAAAGGCACGTCGTTTTGAAAAACAGACCAATAAAGTGTAAAATTAGCACTTGCTTCAGTGTTATTAATTACCTAAATAACATAGTTCCCTTCAGGAATGTTATGGTAGCCATGCCTGGCAAAGGAGAAATGATGAAGACAGAGCTTCTCAGAAACACTGAGTATCTGACTTCTGACCTCAGCTTCTCTGAAATTCAGGCTCAGAATGACTCAGTGTAGCACTGGGTCATGTGACACTGTATTCCTGGGGTTTTCTCATCTGGGAATACACTTCTCTCTTACCTACATACCACAGTAAACTGAGTTACATCGTCACACAAGGGCAACACGTTCTGGTCTGACGGCAGGAGCAGCCTGTTTCATACGACACAAGGCCTTACACACTTACTGGGCAGTGCCATCAGTGACAGGGGCACTGGTTTAACCAACCTTCTTCCAAAATCTACAGTTTGAAATGCTGCTGCTTTTACTGTTGCTTCTGAATCGCTTCTTATCATCAATGTACCCAAAATTATAGCAGCTGGCCAATCTAAGCCGTTCACTGCTTGTGCTCACAAACGCAGTTGCTTTCATTGCTGAAGAGGATCATTGCTTTTGATTGAAAATTTCTTCTATCTTAAAGGAGTAAGAGAGGAAAAAATTTAGGATCTTTGGAGGTGCAGACCAGACAAAGATTTAGGAAAAAAGTTACATGGTAGTCAGACACTTGATTCAGGAAGAAAATGTGGAACAACAATTCTGATGAGGAAAGGAAGATGGGGAAGTTTGTTCAGGTAATATGGGAGTGTGAAACAGGTTGTAGAAGAAAGCAGAATAAAGAAAAAGAAAAAGTAGGAGAACTCAGTATTACTTTATAAAAAAGCAAAACTTCCAGAGAAAAAGTTTAGAACTTCTAAATATTTCCCATATTCTGAGGACTCCCTGCAGCCTTCAGATAAATTGCATTAATTGCATTTGAGACTAGAAGGGAAGAAGCTTTTTTTCCTGTTACGATGTGTTTCACAATTCACAATTTAAGAATGCATGGTCTAATCATAATATGTGCAAATGTCATGCCATGTTTTCATCTAGATTGCTTTTTCTCTCAGATACGAACTGTCTGCAGCAAGAGTGCTCAGTGTTTGTCCTGATCTGGCCTCTAATGTCTAAGTGCTTGCAGAAAACAACCATAAAGAGTGGGCCAACAACCAGTTCACAAGGAACAAACCTTTCACCCTTGCTGGATGCAGCCACACCCATAGTTAGTTTTTAAGAGATATATCCAGGTCATCATTAAACCAGTAGTCTGCAGTGGAAAATAATTAAAATTCAGAGCAATATCAGAAGGGTCAAAACGTGATTCAATTGAAACATGTTAGAAAAGCTGCCATTCTGAGAAATTATTTGCTGTATGTGTATTCCTATGGGAAATTATTAAATTAATTGAAAAAGCTTTAATATGACTGATAGCACTTACTATCATAATAAATGAGCATCACAAAATCAGTTGTTAATCAGGATTCGAGATTAAATGGGACAGCCTGATAAGAATTGGCACTTTTCACCTAAGGCAGTTCTGTGAAGGAAACCTCTTCATTTCGATTTTGAACTTTATGCACCCAGTCCCAGACAAGTTTCCTGTCAGATACCTTGGCTGAATGCAGAAATCCAGATCTACAAATATCTATAAAGAAATTTGCATTTTTCCTACTGCATGAAAAACTAGTTCCCTTTTGCCTATGGATAAACCACACGATCAGCTTTTTGGCCTGTTCCCTGCAACAAAATTGGCTAAAACCAGTGACTGCAGAAAAGAAATGTCAGGTGCTTGACTAAGACATTATTAAGTAATATATTGTAAGCATTTCTGAAGGAGCAAGACTAACACAGAGAAAGTAAAAGGGGTGCACAGGAAGACTGAAAAGTGGTTTTATAAGAACTACAAGAAGCTGGTATGCCATTATTCTGTAGAAATCCTTACGGTAGCTGAACCAGCATGTTTGCTTTTTTTGTGTGGAATTACTTGCTGTACTGGCAATACAATATCACCCAAATGCTTTAGTAAAATTTAGTCTTGATTTGGCTGTAGCAATTAACTGTTTTATCTTGTCAACCTGGCAGAAACATGAATAAAAACTCACTTCACATTCTGAAGTGAGGAATCCTTTCTGCTCAGGAAAGGTCAGGAGTGGAACAGCAAGATGCTGGCAAGCAGGAGCCAAGGATTATGAGGCGTGCCCAGAGGAGGCTGACACAGCTCCTTGCTATCCTGAGAACATGATGTTGTCCTGCATGCATCATTCATGTACCTTCCAAAGGTGAAATGAGGGACAAGTACTTTCCACCTTGTTACTTCACAAAACACCTGGAAAAGACACGGACTCTTGTTCAGACAAAGACACGGGCACTGGCAACATGTTTCTTGTGTTTCCTGCCTTGCCTTGCTGCTGCAGGTACTGGAATTTTAATCCAGCTGTCAGCTACCAAGAGCCTGGAAGCCATAGGAGTGTGGATTTGTGAGCAGCTACTCCTGCTGTTCCACCTGTTGCTCTACACAAACAATGAGTGGTGCACCCACAGTCACCAGGAAACACAGATGTGTGTGCGCAGCCAAAGTGGAGTAATAACAATTTTCATATCTTTCTTTAGCAATTTACGCACAGGTCAGCCTAAGTCCTATGTTTGCAGATCCCAGCATTATGACTGCTTTTGTTAAATTAGAAAATACTGGTATTTAAAACAATATAACCAAATAGAAAACATATTAAACCCTTTTGGACAGCAATACTGAATTGTAAAGCTTTGGAAGGAATAAAAACTGTGAGTCTCCCAACAGAAGTGCTAATCAGATAACATCTAAAATACGAGTAAAAGACGAAAATTAAGATGATTTCTTATGAGAACGTATTTTTAATACACTCAGATTCTGTTATCTTCCCTTTATCTAGGAAATCCCCACATTTGTCAGCCCTAATTTTGTTATTTTTGATTCTTTTAATATAAGCAGCTATCTAAGGCTAATGATCTATAAAAACATTTCTAATAGCAAAGTAATGTCATGAAAAAGTAAGGTAGTTTCATGAAATGTTATTTATTTAAAAAACATATATCAAAAGCTGTGGTTCACTTAATGAATCAGGAATCAAACAGAAAAGCATGTTTCTTTTAGTACCAGTAAGTAAACTTTCCAGTTTATTTGCTGTTCACAAACTCTATCTCATCTCAGCTTTTCTCCCAGTGAGCTGTGAACACCTCCTTGTGTGCCCCTGGGTGTTTCTTTGATGGCTGCCTTTACTAAGCTTCCTCTTGAGCAGACAGAGAATTCACCCTGCCACAGTCGGTCTCCTCTCTTTGCAGTCAGACCCAAGAAACACACTTGGCTCTGTACCTCCAAGTCTTCACCTCAGCTTTATATTTTGCAAAGCAACCAAAGTGGTTTTACATTTTTCCTGCATAAAAGACTCCTTTTCTATCTACCTCATCCCCCCTGTATTACACAGAAATCCAGTAACTTTACTCTCTGAGTACTTTGCCTTGTCTCCTTGGCTTTAGAAAGGACAGAGGGAAAGGCAGATGAGAAAGATAGAAAAGAAAGAAAAAGGAAGAATGTACCATGCCAGCACAACCAAAAAGTGTTTTCTTTTTATAATAAATCTATAATAAATCCCAAATGTACAGTTAAGACTGTGGTCATGACTAGAGGTCAATCATTTTTACTGATCTGAAATGCTTCATAGGCTCCTGAGAAGCCACGCTGGCACACTTCCCAAACAAAAGTGTGTCCTGGAGGGAACTGCCTGGAGTTGTGTGGACTGGAATGAGTTCACAAACTGAATGCTATGTTACTAGATTACTGAAATTCTTAATGTGTGTTTGTAGTTCCTTGCATATGAAAAGCTCTCCCTAAGTCCTGAGAATTTATTCTGAGTGAATTTTTAATATAATAAAATCCTAGGCCTGTTCTACTGTACTCATTGTTATTTAATCAATCTAAATGGAAACAGGATAGGATTATAAAGCCTAAAATTATTCTAAACAGAACTCTCTGTCTTATTAAATAGAATGAAATATTATAGCTTGGTAAATGTACATATAGCTTGCATAAGCCTCACTTGAACACACATTTAATTATACTATTAAAGTTATTGCTTAAATATTCTTTTTTACTCTTTGGAAGTTCTGGAAATTTTGCCTGTTCCACAGCTTGAATATTTTCACAACTCTTTCTGAACAATTCCAGTTTATTGTTGCATCTTGGATGTAAAAACTGTATTAGAAACTGTGTGTTTTAAAAATCAGCATCTGCTTGAACACTACTAATTCACAGATAGACACCCCTTAGACTTAAATTTTCTTTAAATTTGCTTCCTCAAAATGTAAAGTCAGCATTACATTGAATTCACAGCTGTCCATTTGAGGAACAATCATAAAAAATAAATAAGCTTGGGGTCCTATTTAAGGAACAGTAAGGAAAGGACATGGTTGTTTCCTTGCAAAAATAAAATAAACCAACCCCCATAATGCATATAAAGAGATATTCTTGGAGAACACTGTGATCACAGGCATTATTCTGAGGTCACACTGTAATTCCATGATCTTCAGCACGAGTTTTCATTTCACAATAGTATAACCAATTCCATTGATGCCTTTGAAACTTCTGTGCCTATGCAACTGTATCAGAAATGTAAAAAAAAGCATGAACTGTGAGTGTCATCTTAGTGCCACAAACACCAGTTGCAGCCTCCTGCTTATCTCTCCAGGGTGTCACCAATCCACCATTCTGCAGCTCTGTAAGTGGCATTTTCCCTCAGGGCCAAGAAATATAAATATACAGGGTGGAAAACAGAGCAAGAGGGAGGAGGAGGAGGTGAAACTGCCGTAGGTTACAGACACTCTTGCTCCACTGTCTGTCACACAGGGCCTGAAGCAGGTTGTGGGCTGGATTAGCTGGACTTCCACATAGGGCAAACCAAGCCTTCAGGAGCGGATAGATCTAACTCGACAGCAAACAGCAAAACCCAAAACATTGTGCAGTTCATCGTCACATTATCTAGTCCAACATCCTGTTCAAGTTTTATGTACCTTTTTTTTTTTTATTAAAGCCCTAATCTTGTTGGTTTGACTGAAGCACAGCTTGTGTTTTCACTAAAACATATCTCCCAGAACTGCATCCAGTCTCACTTGGAAAAAAGAAAGTACCAATTAGTGCCACTGGGAACTTTTTTCAGTGACTCTCTAGTTTCACCTGTTAGACTTTGTTCCTCTTACAACTTTATTCACGAAAGAGCTGTTCAGTACCCACTATTGTCTTCCTGATCTTTCTCTTTTTCTTCACCTTGCTGTCCAGAGTTAACTGATAAAAGTAAGAACTGACAAGGGACTCCTGCATCTTTGAAGAGATGTTTATTAAGATGCCCAGTTCTTCTGATCTCAGAAGAATCATACATCAGAGATTTTTGTATTTCCTGGTTTTGTTTGTTTGTTGGGGTGTTTTTAATTTTTTTAATAAACCATTGATCTAAAAGCCCTGTGAAAGCCCTAAGAAAGCTCTCTCTCCTCGGCGTTTACTCAGGACCTTAATATCCCTGGCTCTATTACAGAGACTGTTTCTTTGCAGCTTCATCTCAGCGTTGCTACTCCTGCTGTTCCACTTGCAGACACTTCCACCAGCTAATGGCCGAATCTTGTTGTCAGCATCTGTCCCCTGGGAAACCTGTCTGGATATGGGGTTTAGCATCTGCTCAAGTCTTGCCATCTGGCTGGAGGGGGTGGGGATGGCTCCTGAGCTTTTTGGCACGGTGAAGAAATGATTGAGCTCATGGCTACATAAAGAAGCGTAGTGCCTTCCTCACGGAACAAAATTCTGAAGAAATTTCAGCGAAGTTCTCCTCAGGGGTGAAGCCAACTCCCAGCTGACTAAAGGGGATTAAAGGGAGCTGTGACACCAAGGCTTGGGCATGCAATGGCATCCTGCTCCCTTGGACAGAGCCAGCCCCAGAGCAGGGACTCCGCAAGGAACCACCCTTACTCTGCCTGCTAAATCTGTTTCGCCTCGGCACAATTGTAGTGACAAACAGCCACCAAGACTCCCCACTAGTTTTATCTTAAACATAACTGGACATTTCAAGTAGGTCTCACATGGATGAAGAGAATAAACTCTTCATCTCAAATAACTTCTGGGGGGCATTTCATGCATTGCAATTTGTAAATACCTAAAAACCATAAATGCTGGTGTTATTCTCTGGCAATGGAACATGCATCTCTCCCCACCAGAGGAGGGACAAACCACTTCCCCACTCCCCCTCTTCAGACCCCTGTTTTCAAGTCAAAGGTTGTTGTAAGTCTTTTGCCACAACATCCTGCTGGGAGCTCATGCCAGCCTGCATGCCCATGGTATCCCTGATGACCCTTCCAATCTTTTGTTTTCTGTTCTTCTATGTGTAACTTCACATTTGGCTGCATTAAATTGCATTTCTGTTTCTTTTCCAGGTTACCATCTCATCCCACCTACATAGGATTGTTTTGCTAATCTTTTGTCATTCTCACAATGATCTGCAGTGATTTTTGTATTCATTTCAAAACTGCCTTAAGTATCAAATAGAATCTGCTAGATGTATCAGTAGAAATCTGGTAGAAATTGGCTCCTTAAATAATCACTCTTCACTTACCACCATTTAACTGAGAACTGTAATTTAGCCAGTTGTCAATCCCTTCAATGTGTGTTCAGGGTCACAGCCTACTACGATATTATAAAGCAAAGAAAGGTACTTATTCTGCGCCATTTTCCCAGCCAAACCAAAGAACTCCTCAATCAATCACCTTTGTTTGATGATTTTACATCAAAATATGTTGACTATCATGTTTCATTTTATAGTTTCATATTTTAATCCCACTTCAGCTTCTTTTAAAAATTAATCTAGTTATTTCCAAACTTTGCACATCAGCACAGTATTTCTGTGCATACCTTCTTCTTCCTGTTGCCGTCTTTGATTTAGCAAAAGTAGCTCCACCATAGCTTTGGGTGCTGGTGATTCGTCCACTCACTCCTGTCCAAACTGCCTTTGCATCTGTAGGACTGGTTAAGTAGCTTCATGTGCAAGTATTTTTTTCCAAATCCTGGGTTGACATTTGGAATGCTGTTGATGCAGGAGTACACTCTGCATAGCTGGAGTCAATTTGGCTGCTGTCAAATCCGTTCCAGCACAGACTGGTTGACAGCAGCATTTATTGGTTACTGTCTTTGGGGGGTTTTCTTGGAATACGTAGATGGCATAAAAATTTATGAACAATTCTTTAGCAACATCTGGTGAATGCACCCAAACTTGGCGATCTTTGATAGCTGTGCTCCTTTTATACACGATTTCTGCCTTTTCACTTTGCTGCCTTTTCTCAGTAGAGAAAATGGTACCCCAGAAAGGCACACAGGCTAAGCAGTGCTCGGCTCCAAGGAGCACATTACTTTATTAAAGCTGACAAGTATTGTCTTTGTTATTGTTCCAGCTTTCCAGGGAAAGTACACGACTGCTAACCCCAAGACAGACAGTCTATAAGAGCATGTTTATCTTCAGGAGTAATTGAGACCGATTTGCATCCGATGTTTGAGGCCTGTGCAATACCACAGCTGCCCTTTCCAAGATAATTTGAGAGGCTCTGTTCTCCCACAGCAGCCTGAGGTTGTCTGTAGGCATCCCTACACAACAGAGAACAGTACTGGGCAGCTAATCCCTGCAGCACGTACACATTTGTTTTCTGTTCTGAGCCCAAGAACTTGATGAGGCTTATCTGGCTGAAGGACATACTTCTTTCCAATGTTAACTCTTTGAAGTTTGACTTCAAAATTAAATTTTTCTATCAACTCATCTGTTGCATCTTGCAAGATATTTATTCATGTCCCCTTTGTTTGCTAAACAGGTTTGGCCAAAGTCCTCACTAATTGCTGTGCTGTGATGGGTGGGCTTAAAGTCTCTTTTGTCCTGCTAATACTGTTCAAAGAAAGTATCTGACAGAAGCAGGTATATTTATTTAATCCTGACAGAATTTCAGAGTTAAGGATGCCACAGCTCACCAGTCCCCTGTAATGTGAAGTCAGTTGCCATCTGTTAGGTTGCTCCACTCAAACTCCTGGTGTGCCAGTTTTCTTGCACCTTTACTATTTCATCTCTCTCTAACACTAAACTACCCACAGAAAATGTAATCCATGTAATTGTTCAGATTTGTGATAAAATTTGTGATAAATTCTTTTTTAACCTCGTGGATGTTTCTTCTTAAATTTGGCTTCCTATCTACATGAAACGTCCATCTTGACTGAATCCTGCATTTATTGTTTTCTCTGAGTCATTTATGCAATTACTCCTGCTGTGAAGTTAACTATTGTTACTACTTCTGGGCAAGAAAAGATGCAAATACAAATGTCCTGGACAATGCAAACTTTCCTGGACATACAAGGTTTTCTTTTTCAGAGTACTCAGTGTGGACAATTGCTTACATATTCTTTTGCACGACTTTTTTTTTTGGCCTCCTCACTTTTGTATCCAAACAGGAACAGCTCTGGCACAAGCTTCCAGAGCCACAGCACCTTTGCTGACAACGGATCACATCCCATTGTGCTTGTCTTTGCAGCATTTCACATCTGTTAATCTGACACAGAGCATTATGCACAACCAGCACGTCACGAGCCCTCTGTCCTTTGAAGTACTTATTTTTATTTTTAGAGAAGATATATTCTGTTTCATAAGTTGTTGGATCAGCTTAGCACCTCACTTCTCCCTGGCTGGAGGCATTATTGCTTTGCTCCTTTGATACAAAGAGCATTGAGATTTGATCTTGTTATCTGCGCTGTGGCACAAAAGCAGGGAAAAGACTTTGCTGTAGCATTTTGTAATGGTATTGAATCTACGGTATTTCACCTTTTTTTCCTTTTTTTTCTTTTTTTTGCATTTTGGGCAACATCTAGAATTGGAGTATGACTGCAGATCTGGGCAACTTATAAAAGAACAGCATATGACATCATGTCCCCAAATTATGCCACATTGCCACTTGGGTCATCTGGGCCCATATGTCTCCTGTGCTTACTTAGAAAGGCAGACATTCATTGCTCCTTCACAGTTTAGTTTCATGAATTAGTTGCTCTTTTTCACACTTGTAATAAGAAAAAGCTACATAGGGTAAATCACGGGTTTTAGCATTATGTAAAAAAAGCCCAACAAACCCACCAACAAACCAATAGCAAGAAAAACAGAGAAATCCAGGTTTTAGTCCAGCGACAATCATGGAAAAATTACTCATTTGGGAAAATTATATACAAAAGCAAGTCTGTTATACTGTTCCATACATGCAAAGACATTCTAGATACGCCTAGATTTCTTGAAACTGTTTAATTTAACTGTAAAGATGTAGTGCACTTTTATCAATTTTTAAAATTGTATCACTTCTAAATTTTTTTATTTTCTGTATTTGCATTTCTGCTTTTCTTTTTGATATGTGCCTTCATTTCAGAGTCATTCCAGGATGAGGTGTTTATGAAATTTTTTTCTTGATGGTTTTATCTGACTGTTCAATAAATTCCTCTCACAAAAATAACTCCCAAAATTTCAAGTACATTGCTGCATGCCATCCCCCAAATGAAGGCATGACAGTGAATGACTGTATACTGCCAATTAAATTTTACAACTCACTAACTTATAAATAGCATTGCTCATTTTATCGTGACTACTCATGGAAGTGAAATTACTTCAGTGCTCAAATGCTCGTAGGATGAAGCCTACAGAAGTGACTTACAGAGGACCAAGTTAAGCAGTTCAGTTGTGACTCTGTGACTGAGCCAAGGCCTCCAGAATCATTGAATCATGGAATCGTCATGGTTGGAAGAGACCTTCAGGACCATCCTGTCCAACCACCAACCCAGCATTGCCCCTGTAACCCCTAAACCACTAACCCACATCACTCAGCTCCAGTTTCAGACACCTCTTGAACCTGGGCAACCTATTCCATGGACTGACCACCCTGACAGTGAAGATTTTTTTTTCTAACATCTCATCTGAATCTCCCCTGTCTCAGCTTAAGGCCATTTATTCAGATCTTCCGCAGGCACAGCGGGAGTGACCGGCCCTCACCTGTCGATACCCTCCTCTCAGGGAGCTGCAGAGAGTGATGAGATCCCTCCTGAGCCTCCTCTTCTCCAGGCTAAACACCCCCAGCTCCCTCAGCCGCTCTTCATAAGACACGTTTCCTAGACCTTTCACCAGCGACAGCTCTGTTTATATTGACTTTCTGACAAAACTTTGACACATCTTCGGGATTGTTGTTCTCTTCTCTTTTTTTTCCACCACCCTAAACCCAGCACGGCGGGCATCCCGTGCCCATGATAAAGCAAACCCATGCCTGCACGACCCCTCCTTCCTCGCTGAGCCACACCAGTTTCTCCGAAAACGGGGCGCGGACGCGGGAGGGCTTTCCAAGGGAGGCACTTTCTCTACAACAACGGGTCCCTCATAACGTCGGCGCGGCCGAGGAGTTCGGTTCGGGCGGTGCCGGACCGCGGCTCCCGCGACGGGGCCGTTCGAGCGGGGCCGCAGCTCCCGAGGCGGCTTGTGTCGGCCGGCACCGCGCATCCCGGGCGCCCCGGGTGGCTGGTACGGCCGGCCGTGCCCCGAGCGCGTCTCCCCGGGTGTCGGCGCCCGGCCGTGCCCCGAGCGCGTCTCCCCGCTGTCGGCGCGGCCGGACTGCATCTCCCGCGGCGCCCCGCGGCGGGGCGG
>VZTE01001628.1:688604-724723 GCA_013397775.1 Eulacestoma nigropectus | reverse complement strand
CGTCCGCCCGCGGCCGCGGCCCCTTCCCGCCGGCCGCGTCCCGGCGGCCTCAGGCCGGGCCCGGGCGCATTGTCCCCGCACATGGCAGCGGGGCCGGGCCGGGCGGGGCTGCTCGGGCGGGGGGGCAGCGGCAGAAAGCGGCCGAGGCCCCCGTGCCTCTCCCGGCGGTAACAAATTGCCTCCATTGTTTGCGTGATCAGCCGGGGAACGGGTGATCCGCTGAGGGGGGTTTAAAACCGCCCTTGTGCAGGCCCTCGGTGGCTCAGGCTGGACATCAGCCTTGCCTGGGACCATCTAAGGGACATCAGTCTTTAGATGTTGAAAGCACTAATTTGTCAGCGGGGAACGAGGTAGTAAGAGCCCCATCACTTCGCAAGCAGTGCAGCCTGTAAGAGTGGCCTGGGCTGAGTTCAGAATCAAATCTGATGGCCTGGGCTGAGTTGTGAATCAGATCTGGCAGCCTGGCGGTGTTTGGTGTTCCAAATCCTGTGGGCTCCGGGTTCAGCAGGGCTGCCGAGGTAGGTGTGCTCGCTGGGTGTGTACGGACACGTGTCCAAGGGACGGGGGCAGACAGGGTTCCCAGCCCAGGTGTGTCATCCGCCTAGACTGCACTCACCCGCCAGGCTGGGATGTAAAAACCCAGCAGGTCCTAGTTCCACGGACTTTAATTTTGGAAGAAGATTATATTTTTGTTCTACTTAACCCCACCTGGTAGGCAGAAACTTCATTGATGAGACACAGCCATGGTGCTTGTAGACATTTTGGAGAACAGAAGTGTTTTAGTGGTTGACCCAGAGAAAAGGTGATGTCTTGATGGAGGAGGTGAAGGATAAGCCTCTGTGGCAGCTCTTGTGGTGGCTTTTTCTACAAACATTTTTCCTTATTGCTCTTAAGCAGACTTTGGGCCTGACAATACTCATGTAATGCAACAGATGCTCAGCAGAGCTTAGATAAAGGTGGGCCAAATGTTCTCCTGGCAGTGGAGAAAATTTCAAAAAACTAAAGGTATAGCTTCTTAGAAAATAAAAAAGTGTAATTAAGACATATTCCTGCACATTATTTAGTAAGTGAATGGCAAATAAATATTAGGTACATTTGAAATAGATAGCTTTAAAACTATTGAATGATTAATTGAGGCTTATATAAAGTAATTGCCTGTCTTTTCCATGTACTCTGTTAAAAAGTGTTAGTGTTTGTTATTTAAATCAAAAATGCAAAAAGTGTGATGGCCTATAAAGGCAATAATATCTATGAAATCTTGAACTGGCCCCAAAATGCGATTTTTTCATGTTCAATGGATGTCAATATTTATATATAGTAACTTGCTTGAAATCTATTTTAGTTATTTTCTGCAGGTATTGAGCTGCTGAAGGTGCAGGGAATTACGTTCACTGCCAGTCGGGGTCTTCAGCAAATGGCAAACTCTTGCAGGAAGGATCGTGCTCGCTGGCCACTGGCTTTTGTTCTCGCTTTGGAATCAAAACCCCATGGTCTGTCGTGTACTACACAAGTGCTAAATTGGCATGACATCTGAATATTTGTGCCCCTTTAAAAACTCCAGATACTATGGAACCAGCGTGTAAGAATTCTTTGTTGTGGGAGATGGAGCATCACTAATCTTTCACAGATATTTTGTGATAAAACTATGTGCTAAAGTAGAAGTCTGCAAGCACTTACTCATACATGCAGCTTTAGTCACATGCATGGTCTTGGTTTTGCTTAGGTTTATTGAAGTCAGTTATGCATTTTCTTGCAGGATGCTGGTCTAAATTTGTTGAATATTAGAGCAATTCTGTTACCAGGTAATATTTAATTACAGGTATGGAGGTCTTTTTCTCTCTGAAAATGCGATCACAGCAGCAGTGAACACTGTTCTTGCATATGGCCAGGCTGCACAGGTGTTTTTATAGCTTAATAGTTGTCCTTGGTTGACGTTTTAGTTTACCTTTGATTTGTCAGACGTGCCTCTCTTGAGCTGATGAGACTGACTTTCAGCAGAATGGTCACTTTACCTTACCAGAAAAGACCGTGCATCAGTCAGTAATTGATATTCCTGATTAGTGGAAGAGATATCTAAGTAGCTAAGAGTTAACCAGGTATTTAGATCTGTCTTCACCATATCCTATCAGTCAACAAAGTTTCTACTGGCTGGAGAAGGGAACTGGGATGTATAATTCTTGATTTGCCCAGGCTCTATTATATTTCCTTTGACCTTGGCTAAGTCATGAATTATTCTATGCTTTTATTTCTCCTTTCACTAAGTTTTATTGGGTTATATTGCCTGCATATAAAAGGCTGTGAGAACTTTCAGAGTTGAGATAATGTTAAAAACTAGGTATTTTGGTCTCTTTGGCTTTACTTTTCTCACTGTGAAAAGAAGTTACAGGGAATGAGTTCACTGGCTCTTGTGTCTGAGAATTTTCAGTTGATGAGGTACCCTGAGGTGTTCACCCATCTCTGTCTCTGTCTCACAGAGGAAAGCTGTGTTTTACCAGGACTTAGAACCAGACTCTTCAAGTAAGCTACTGGAGAGCAGCAGGAAGACCTTGCTGCCTTTTGAAATAGTCTTTGTGCTTCATGTATGAAGTGTTTCTCAGAAATTGTGATGAAAATAGATATTTTTAACTATGCAGCTATGGAATGACACTCTGAAAATAATACACAGTGTTGTTTCATCTTTTAATATCATCATATTTATAAAGGTGCAGTTGCTAGATAATACTTTGCTTGCAGATTTATACCTTCACTGTGATGTATGTCTTGTAAGTCTCTGAGATTACCCTCGGTGTGTGAGCTATTAAGACATTTTTTAGACTAACAACCCAGTTTTTGTGTCTGACAATGTTTAGGGGAAAAAAAAAAGTGCAATCCCCTATAACTCATTGTTTTTTGTAAGTCAGAGCTCAACAGTTTGTTTAGGAAAACATCCTGATGCTCTACTGGAAAGTGACTTTCAGAAGTTACGTTTAAGCTTTTTCATGTTCTAATATGAGTGACAAGGAAAGGATAAAAAGGAAATCTTGTTGGCTGGCCACCATCACCATTGGTTTAATGGTGCAGTAGGGCCTAGTTCAGTGCCTTTCACTGCCTGCTTAATAGCTACAAATGTCAGAAGGACGGAATGATTAAATTAAAAGATTGGACTCTTAGTCGCTGAGAGTTTAGGAGTGAAAAGTTGTCAAAGGGGAAGAAGCAAGCTGCTTCTTACATGGTGTCCTTCAGACAGGACTTGCCAAATGCTGGAATGCTATGGATACTTTGGGCTAGGTGTTTTTAGTGTTACCTCCAGCTTGAATTTTTTTAACCTTTTCTAACATGGTCTGCATGTGTAACATCTCCAGCTCTATATTGTAGTGTAAGAAAAAGAACAGAGCATGAGTTTCTTGGCTTTGATTATCAGATCATGGGGTCTCTTTTGAAGTTGTTAGTGTGACATTTTACCCAAAGTACTTCATTACTTTCACTTCCCTCGTCTTCCATCTATGTATTCTGGTGCGCGCTAGATGAGAGATGCTGTGGGGAGAGGGTGTTTTAAGCTGCATGTGCCAGGGCTGGTCCAACACCAGGAATCCCCTTGGGGGCAGTAAGGAACCGAGGGAGCCTTGGCTCCACTGGGAAGAAGTTTCCTTCTTGGGTGCAAGTTGCCCAGCACAAGGTAAAATGTGAGCAGAAAGGGCCACTTGCCACTTTCTCATGACTTAGCAGATAGCTCCTGTGTGTGCTTAACAAGCCCCTGCTAGAAGCACATTGCTTTTTCCTCAGCCAGCAGTAGAGCAAATAGTCCTCCAAACATGCAGACAGTACTGTGATAAAAGGAACATCAGGGGTGTTTGCAGGAGCTGGTAAGTGTGTGTGTATCTTTTGTGGACATTAAACTAGGTTTGCATATACATTGTAGCTGCCTAAAGAGGTGGCAGAACTGGCTTGCAAAAAACCTGAGGTCAGAATGACTTCCACACCTGCTGAGTTCTTAAAAAAGAATTGAAAGAGTGCTACAGGGCAGTTTGCTGATTCAGCATGGCCTTACAGCTCCTGACCTTACCTTTCTATAAGAAAATAGTTTCATCTCAGTGTAGTAGTTATGTGCACCTAGTCCTGCTATGGCTAAGATCAAAAATTGCATGTAGGTTTTTTTTTGCCCAAAACCAGAATGGAGAAGAAGCATTGAATTCTTTTTTTAAAATCTACTTTATTTTTAAAGTGTTAGCCTTTATTCACGTGTGCTACTTTGAATAGCTATATAAGCAACCTAGGGTTCTAGTTCAGCATCATATAGTAAGTGTTGCTCATCTGTTCTGGTTTTTTGGGTAACAGTAAAGGAGGTGCCTATTGTATGTGTTTGTTGTGGTATGTCAGGTTCCTGATGTCTGAAGAGAATGCATGGAGATCTTTTTACCCAAGATGAAACTTGTTGTTATCATTTAGAGGCATGCAGGCTTTGTGTGAGAGGTGAATACTCCAGCATTAAAGATGAATGTAATTTACTGCAGTGAGTATCATTACTGGAGGAAAAGTGCTTTTCCACATTGTAATTAACTATTCATAGTTCACATGCCACGAACTGGTCTCTTGAATGTTAACTTTGAACTTCATTCTTCTTTTGGATTATGTAGCTGGTATGACACTTTACTCAAAAGTCTCTTTTAGCACATATCTAACAAAGCAACCCTGCTAGGAAAAACTGCTACGAACTGTGCAAAAAGATTGTATGTTCTGGAGCAGTGATTGATATTAACAGACAGTGGTGCAAGGTTTGTGGTCTGATAGAATGCATTCCTCAGCTAGCCAGGCCGCATAGCAAAGATTGCTCTTGGGAAAAGTCCCTGAATTCTTTGGCTCTTAGACAGCAAAGTCATACTAGTGACATGGCATGTTGGACCTTTTGTAAAGGGGAAGGACTTGAGATGAGTTTTGGTTTTGTTTTTCTTTAAATGCTGAGTTAAGTGTTGGAAGACTGACCTCTGTGACAGAACAATTTTTTAAAAAACAGTGTCGTTCTCTAAATTTAATATTTACTTTTAAATGGCGTTTGTAAACAAGGAACAAGAGAATAAAAGTAAAAATTTTACCAATGTCAAAACTTTAAATTCGCAGAAATTTTCTGTTCTTAATGCAGTTTATAGTAGGTAATAGCAATCATTGTGAAATCCTGATTTTTAGTTCCAAAATGTACCTAAAATAGGTGTGTTTTCTAGTATGGTTGTTTTTTTTAGCAGTGCAGTCAGTGAAGAGGAGCATGCTGTCCTGAGAGGCAGCAGCCCTCGTGGGGGAGTAAAATTATTGAAGATGGAAATAACTGAAATAGACGTGGGTTCAGTATTTTTTAATGATGTAGATACAAAAAGGCACTGATGTGCTGTCTTATTTTAGGTTCAGTTGTTTTTTCCTGAGTGCCAGTAAAACATCGGATGCCCTTTTTAAGAGTGAAGCAGAGCAAAGGAGCGTGTGAGAGATGATTGTAGTACCTGGAGTTTTCTTTGAGCATTCAGTACACTCTTGTCTTCATGGAAGAGTCCTTACTCATCCCAACATTTCAGTTTCTCTGGAATCACCTTCCTTTCAGTGGCTTGGGAAGGAGGTCATTGTGAAGAGTTTGGAAGTCCTTTATATTCCATACAGAGTGCATAGAAGTGTTAATGTAGCTCTGTGTGAATGTAGGTATTAACTGAGAGGATTGAGAGCAGGCTTTGATTGGCAAGTACAAGGTATTTTACTTGTATTAAAAGCACAGATTATATCTTGGCTGAATCTGCTTTGAACCACTAAAGGTGATAAAGTAGCTCATCCTCACGGTTGGTTGGAGTCTGATGCTTCAGATGCTAATAAGGATGATACTTGTAAGATTTAAAAAAAAAAACCAAACAGATAACGGTGTAGTTTGGTTCTGTCCCTTAAAGCTTGCTGTAGTTCAAAGAATCCAATGAAAATATATTAATCCCACATACTAATAGAACTGGTATTTCTAGGGAGCTTCTGTAGCCTGCTATAGGCACAGACTTAGTCTTGTCTTTGTAAATGAAAAAAACGTTCTTTGGTATTTTATTAAATTTCAGTGTGTGGCAATTTTATACACTGCTGTCTATTTTTTGTTCCTTTTAAGACATAAGATTTTTAAATTTAATTTCTTTTGGTTTTCCCAGTAGTCCTTAGTAGCTCTTAAGCAATTTCCATATTTGTTGCTGAAACTGATGGTTTTTATTACAAGAATAGCGGTAATTTATCATGGGAAAGGGAAGGTAATCCTTCATTTTCTAAATTACAGAATTAAATGCTTTTGACTTTGCAAACATTGCAAATTTTCACTATAGAAAAGATATCTGTTAAGCTTATAGCCCTTGTGGAAAGACATCAGCTTGCACTTTTAAGTCCATTTTATGCAGACTAATATGACCTTATTTGTAGGTGAGTTAAAGGTTATTGAAACTGAAAGCTTTCTTCAGGTTCATAACACGTTAAATACAGGAGCACTTCCGCTGACATTAATGTTAAGCGTATAATTGAGTGCTGTGCTGAATTAGGGTCTGATGTCATCCGGAATGTGCTGCAGGACTCTGTGTGTCTATTAATGCTCCTTAAGGAAAGGAGGAACTTAACGGACCTGGAGCTGTAGGAGAAATCAAACCTTACTAGTAAATTTCATTTTAAATTTATTTATTCAACCATTACTTGGCAGTTGAAGACAATTGCTCTTTTTTTTTTTTTTTTTTTTTCCATTTGAAAGTGTATTTGCTTCTTGAGGACTTGAGAGATTGTCATAGGGACGCGGGTCAGCAGGACGTGTGCTCATATTGCAGTGTCAGTTACTCCCCAGTCCATCAAATCACACTCCTCAAATAAACATTTCAGTGGGACCAGATGCTTCTGGGTGCTCTGGAGCCTGTAGAGTTTTAGTGCACAGGATGAATGTGTACAACAGTGTTTTAACGTTTTGGACATTCTTAAGTCAAGTTTGTTCTTCATTTGAAATCTGTTTTAGATAACAGGAGATAGAAAACAAGCTTCACTATTCAAATCTGAGTACCAATGTCATGTCCCAGGCTGTCCTTTTTTACACTTGTTTATACTGGAACCTATTGGAGATATTTGCTCAGGAAAATGAAAGTTGAAGAGAAGATTCTGGTACTGTAGGAGTGAGCTGAGAGGAATCTTGACATCATTTTGTACTGTCAGAAGAGCTTTTGGTCCTACTAAAGGAATGGAAGGATAATTTTTGATTATTTCTCTTTATGATATGAAGTTGCTGCGTATCTGAGACAGCCATTTGGTTTTGATAAATAGTGTAATTTCTATGTTTTAAAAGTAGCAAGTGGGTAAGAGGTGTTTTCCTAAGAGTTTAACATGTTAAATTATGTGGATCTATGCAGTTCTCTTTGGTGGGGGAGCTGCAAAGAACACAGGAAACAACATTGCCATGTAAGTGAAGATAAAGCAGAAAAGCAAAGCTGTTTGGAAGTTGGATGGGGTAGATCAGGACTTGTCCAACAGAATATCTCAAAGGATAAGGTCCCACAGCCTTTGTGGATAAATGTTCCAGGCCTTGGCCTCCCGTGTGAATTTTTTTTCCATGCATAAAATAGGGATTTCCCACTATAACTCATGTCCTTGGACTCTTCACCTTGAGGAAAATTTTGTTGGGTTTCAGTTAGGAAAAGTAGAGTTAGTTTTAAAGGATTGCAATTCACTTTTCCCAGCAAAATTCATTTATTTTCTCGAGTTCTTGATGCTTGGGAAAGGCGGGTAAAGGGTGTTGTGATAACGTTAACGTTTGTTTCTTCATTGAAAATACAATCCAGTCCTTCATGTATCAGTGACAGTTCTCATTATTGTAAGAAAAAACATGTTTTGTGGTTTTTATAAGTGAACTCCTGCAAATCCTTGGGAAGTTGTTACTCTGCAGATGTGTCTCCATTTGGATCTCCCTGCTGTTACTTTGCTGTTGTGTAGTTCTGTGGACAGCTGCTGCAGTAGTGCATCAGTGGTCCCTTGAAACTGGTTTTTCAGAAAGATGAAGTAGGAGTTGGGCTTAGGTTTAAAACACAGTTCCCATCTGTTTCTTAGCTTATTGTATAATGGACTCATACATTGCTAAAGGTCACTGTAAACTTGCTGCGCTTGGGTTTTTTGGGCTGTTTAGGTGCTCTTGCTTCAAGTGTTTGTTCTGAATGGGGAACATGTTCGGTCACTGTGGAAGGCTGATTCCTGCAGCCTGTTCAGTGATTTCTTCAATTCTGTTACCTTAAACGGTAGGGTTTTTCCTCCCCCTTGCTGGTTCAAAATACAGTGAGCACAAAACTTTGGAATGCTTTGGCTGATTAGCTGACTCCTGTGCAACCAGCTGAATTTCTGGTATTCTATTGATTGCATTACATCATTATAAAGATATTGTAAAACTTAATGGGAGTATTCTAAAACTTAACTCTTTTTTTTCCTCCTCTCCATAGGCTCATAAGTCAGTGAACTTTGTTTCAACTCTGCTTCAGATCACTATGTCCGAGCAATTGGATTTACCAGTGAGACAGGCAGGCAAGTTTTCAAATACTGTTTTCACTGTATCTACTCTAATGGTGCATACACACAAGTACACATGCAGATACTGTTAAAGAATTCTAATGGTTTTAATATCAAGCACTCAAAAGTTGGGAGTTGCTCAAATTACAGTCATCATGAGCTATTATCAGGCACCATACACTGAGTAAGGGAGACAGAAAGAAAAGGTATGTCTGGCTCTTGAATTATTCTTCCCCTTTTTCTCTAGTGAACATTCCTTGGGGAAGCAGAATGGTTTATGATGCTGGGACACTTGGTCCAAGGAGGTCATTTAAACTTGCACTGTGAGCACTAATGTTTCTAAGTGTACTAAGTGGAAGAAAACAAATAATGTCTTTTGGAACCCTGCTTATTTGCACATGAGCCATCAGTAAAATTGGATTTTGATTATTGACAGCTCCAGACATCACCTTAAAGCTGCTCTAATACTTGATAGAGGTTTTTAGTACAATACTTCAGTGGGTTTTCTAGCTGGTCAGGAGGGTGTGGTCTGGATTGCTTATTTGGACCTTCCATGTAGTAGACTCCTCTAAGTTGTAGCCTAAACTTGCATTTTTATCTTACTGCTTGGGGGTGCCATTCAAATGATGACACAACAAGGTTACTGCTTTACAAGTATAACATGCAAAAAGAAGTTTGAAAACAACCTCTGAAATTTCACCCTCCTCCATGTAAGCCAATTAAACCTCAGAGCATCCTGTGGAGAGTCAGGATGGCTCATTCAAGGCACAGCTTACAGTATATGTTTGCAAAGCAATTAATGATAAATCCCTCTGAGGGCTGGCTGAAGTCTCTGTCACTTCAGTCTTGTAGTAGTAATCTGCTGAGTTTTTCTTGACCTCTGCAGACGCTTTCAGAAACCCTCTGGTTTCTGAATCTTCGAAAGGTGCATATGAAATTTAGGTAGAGAAGTTGTTTTATGGACTTGTATGTAGAATTAGATTAACAGTAACTTTGTTACCAGTTTGCCATTTGAGATTTCCTGTTGCATGTTGTAAGTACTTCTAAGTGCTGTAATTTATATTCTGCCACACAAGCAGTTTGGATTTGGTTGTCAAATGATAAATGCAGAGTTTGTTCCAGCAGCCTGATTGCTACAAATTGCTGTGGCCCATAACCTGGGTATAAAGGAGCTATGTTTCTCTAGCATTCATTCCTGTATCACAAACTTAATTAGATTTTTTTTTTTTGCTTACAAGAGATGTTTTAAGTCATCATTAGTATTGATCAGCTTTTCTTTTTCAGTTTTAATGAAAATATTGAGAAAATTATTAAAAAGGATTTTTCAGAAGTGTGTTGCTAAATAGTTCCACAACTGCTTACCAGAATCACAGATAAAAGCAATACCTTTAATATTTTTATATGAAATGGGTGAAGGAGTATCATGTAGTGAATTATTGGGTTAATAATTTGTATGGTTTATATACTTTGATTCTCCTACTTAGGAAGGGCCAATGATTTAGTAATTTCGGTCAGTTTTGTTCTAAAAAAAGATTTGCTTGCAAGATGTATGTTTGTTTTGTTCTTGGAATGGCTGTCAGCTGTTTTGCCACTTTTGTTTCACAGGGGTTATCTACTTGAAAAATATGATAACCCAGTATTGGCCAGACCGTGAAAGTGCTCCAGGAGAGATCGCACCTTACTCCATCCCAGAAGAAGATAGACACTGTATCCGTGAGAACATTGTAGAAGCCATTATCCACTCTCCTGAGCTGATCAGGTGCACAGTTTTAGCCTCTGCTTGAATTGCCTGTGGATTCTGACCGTTGGGTTTCTTTCTTTTTTTATTTTTCCCCCAGCTAAGATCACCCACATGCTAAGCATCATTGTCACACACTGTGTATCCTAAACACAGAATTAGTGTAGATGGAAAAACAGTTTTCAGCTTGTGTAGCTTGTAGAAATTTTAAGTTCCTTAAATGGAGAATATTAAGCAGAAACTACAGAACCTAAACCTTCTAAACAAAAGGGAAGTCGAAGTATGGACAGTATTTGCTGTTTCAACACTAGAAGAATATTATTAAAATAATAGTAGTAACTTATTTAATTGTTGTGCTTTTGATTTCCAGAGTACAGCTTACTACTTGCATTCACCACATTATCAAGTATGATTATCCAAGTCGCTGGACTGCAGTTGTGGAAAAAATTGGATTTTATCTCCAGTCTGACAATAGTGCTTGTTGGCTTGGAATTCTTCTCTGTCTTTATCAACTTGTGAAAAACTATGAGTAAGTTCTTTCTGGTCTTTCTCCATATAAACCAGCAGAATTAATATATTAGTGTGTATTTTTTGTACTCTGAGTGTATATTGTAACCAAATAGAATTGTCTGTGGGACTGCACAAAGGTGATGGAAATGTAATTCTAGGAAGTGTTCTTGAATACTTGCTATGCAGATGCTGGCTCATATATCTTCTCTGCTAAAAATGACAGAAAAAATTCCTTCTAAAAGTCTGAATTCAGAAAAAAAGAAGGTGTTTTAAAACCTTAATGTGGTAGTTGTTTTTTATGGATTGATAGCAGTAAGAAAGTCTGCTTGAAATCATGACTTTTGCAGGAATTTATTATTTAAATCAGGTTTAAACGTTTAAACAATTTGTACTCTAGTACTCAGTGACAGTAACCATTAAAAGGTTTCAAAGTGTGAAATCTGGAATGTTGGGAAGCTCAGAATTAGTTAACTGACTTTGCTATGATGAGTTGGGTAGCCTCATCCAACCCATCAGGATACTTTTATCAAAGCCCACTGTATTCCTACATGCAAGGCATTGGGCTGGAATGCCTGTGAGCATTCTTGGCTCTGTATCTGGTGTTATCTCAGAACTTTAAAGTTGAGGTTGCATTTTAAGAAGCTGTGTGGAGCTTGGCTGCTGCTGCCATGCAGGAAGTACATTTGGGCTGGGTCAGAGAAAAGGACAATCCTGGAGTCAGGGAACTGTAGTAGTGGAGCTGCTGGAATCCACAATTTACTCTTACAAGGCATTGGAATGCATAACATTTCTATTTCAATTACTTAATTTAAAATGTTGCATGGAAAAATTTCCATCTAATTTCGTGAATTTTACGTCAGTCAGTGTAAAACAGTGAATGTCAGTTTCTCAAAAATACTTTTACAGGAATGCCATAAAGATCTTTGTAATCCCATGTGGGAGTTTTCTTAGTGGCTGAAACTTGCAAGTCCTGCTAGGAAAGGAAAGCAAAAAATTTCTCACTTGACTTTCAGCTTGAGCATTAACCAAATATGCTGCAGAGATCTGTGAGCTATAATTCAAGCAGTGTTCGCTGGTAGTGAATTATGATTGTAGAAATCCATGTTTAGGGATCTGAGCACAGTCATTGTGTGATAAGGTAACAGGTGTGTCTGTAGTCCCAGCTGATCAAACACTTCAGCTGAGGCCAGGAACTGCTCCTGCTTGCTCAGCTTTCTGGTGAAGTCAACAAGGGTGAGTTTCATGTCACAAATCATGTAGGAATATGCACATTTCAGTGTGTTCCAGTCAGGTTAGTGGGACGGGAATCTCTGTAATGTTATGACTTTGATCAAGTTTTTACTGCTTGAGTTGTAGGAATATTTAAGTATTGAATTTTTTTTTCTTAACATGGTACATAAGTATCTTTGAGCTTTTCACATTTTTTTCTTTGAATTCAACCAGCAGGATCAAATGGCTGCTCTTTGCATAGTCTTTTTTTTCTTCTCTTTTTGAATTTTTTGCAGAAATTAGAAACGGAATTTTTCTGAGCAACATTTAATCTTAATGTTTGGGTTTCTGGTTCAGAAAATGCATGAAAACTGTATTATTGAACAGGATTTTGGAGTTCAGTGTTTTGTAGTAGTTTTTACAGAACATGCTATCTGGCAGCAAATTGAGTAGTCTTTATCTCGTTATATTCTGAAAATTGCCACTGTTTAGGAAGCTGAGTGTTGATATTTAATATTAGTGAAAAGTCTACAAAAAATGTGTTTGAAAAACAAACAAAACCAAACAAAAGCTCAATCCTCTAACCCAAAAAATCTTCCACAGGAGTCCGAGACTATGGCAAGTGTTGATTGCTTAATCAAGAAATAAATGTACAATCAAAATGATATTTTACCTTGTTATTGTCATCACCAGTATGGACAAGATTCTGTTCTGGTGTGATAACTCTTGAGTCAATAAGGAGTTTCTTGTGTCTAAGTTAAAGCTGGGGCAAAGATTTCAAAATGTGGCTTCATTTCCTTTCAGGAATTTTGAAATGTTTGAGAAAGGAAATGGAGCCTTGTCTTCAGCATGAGCAAACTGGTGGGCTGTCCCCAGCACAGAAGGTCTGAGGCACTATTTCAAGGGTGGTTCCAGTTGAAGCCTGCTCAGAGTCTGCCCCATAGCCTTGAATCCCCACCTTCTCTATCAGGTTGTTAGCTTTGGGCAAATTAAATGGTGAGATGTGAGATGTCAGTGGCAGGCTGTGAGAGACTACTCAGTTTACTTTATCCAGTGTCAGTGAAGCAATCTGGCTTCTGCGAATATTTTGATAAATTGCGAACTCTGATTAATGTATTTCTTTTCTGTAACACTCTCTGGCTATGGCTTTATTTCAGATTCTGTTACAGGAACTGGCTACAGGGTTTTTTTAAGTCATAGGTTGTTATGAGCTGTGGTATAACCTACTTGTGCCTACATTGGGGTAAGGTGAGCTTTCTCAATTTAAAGCTAGCTGAAAGAACTACAAAACTGGTTTTCTTCTTCTCTAAAGGTACAAGAAACCAGAGGAGCGGAGTCCTTTGATAGCTGCAATGCAACATTTTCTGCCAGTCCTGAAGGATAGCTTCATTCAGCTCTTGAATGATCCATCAGACCAGTCTGTCCTCATCCAGAAACAGATCTTCAAAATATTTTATGCCCTTGTCCAGGTAAAAACCTTTGTTTTTACTTACTTTGTACTTACTGGTTTTTTTACTTGAACAATAATTTAATTAAAGCATTATGCTTTTCTCTAAAATAGTGAATGACAGAAATATTACAGTATTACATTACATCTGAATCATTTTCCCTACTACTCAGCTCCATGAATCACAAGTTTCTGATTGTCTTGTGCTTTTACTTTTGTACAGTGCTATTCCTGGTTGGCATTAGATAAAACTTACACATGCCATCCTCTAAGGTAGAGTGTTTGCTGGAAAACCAGTTAGAAAATGAGTTTTCTAAGGACAGATTGTGGAGGCCAGCCTACAGAGAATTACTGGGGTAAATATAGCAGTTTGGAATGAAACTGCTGTTAAATGATTCAGAAATTAGAGTAACATCCATTTAAGTAGCATTTTAGCATTGCATAAGCACAGTGAATTGGGGCAAAGACCTCTGGCACCTTTGAGAATATTTAGGATATAGACTAGATTGTGTTAAGTTCTTTAGCCTGGTTTTTGAGGTAAATTGCTAATCTTTCATGGTAGCTAAGTGTAGGCAAAGATTTGAAAGCTAAAATTCAAATTGTAGAAGTAACATAAATTTATTATAGAGCAATTAAAAAATAATTTCCCCTTTTGCTTTTTTTAACAAGTACACATTACCTTTGGAGTTGATAAATCAGCAAAACCTGACTGAGTGGATAGAAATCCTGAAGACTGTTGTCGATAGGGATGTACCAGCTGTAAGTGGCTTTTGCCTATTTATGTCTTTAAGCTTAAGTATTTTTCATTCATTAGAATGTTCAACTGTTTAGATTTTTATTTCTGCATTCTCTTTTCTTTACAGATGCCAAGAAAATAATAATAAAAAAGATTAGGCTAAATGGGGAGTTCTAAACAGATGAAACAAATTTTGAAAATATGTAGCTTGTATGGGAGTTCTGTTGTTTTCAAATTACAGCAAAACTTATTTTGGCTTCTTGTTTCAAAAATTTATTGATCATTTAGGCATATTTCATGGGATTTATTTTTAGATACACTGCACTTCATACTTCTATTAAGCTAGAAGTGCAAATGGCAGATTAAAAGCCAAGTATACTATGTAGTTGTTCAAATTACATATAATTTGAACTCTTTGTGAATAATTGGTAAATAATGTTGGTTTTTTCCTAAAGGAAACCCTTCAGGTTGATGAAGATGATAGACCTGAGTTGCCGTGGTGGAAATGCAAGAAATGGGCTTTGCATATCTTAGCTAGGCTCTTTGAGAGGTATTTTCTCTTGAATTATTATTTTAAAAAAACACCCAAGCAAATACTCAAGTCAGTAGTATTGCTGTAGTCTTGAGTTTACATACTTGCTTCTAATTCTAGGTATGGAAGCCCTGGTAATGTTTCCAAGGAGTACAATGAGTTTGCTGAAGTCTTCCTGAAGGCCTTCGCTGTTGGTGTTCAGCAGGTAAGAAACACTGAATTTGGGGGTATTAGGATAAGTTTAGAATTAGTAGTAATTTCTTATTTCATTATTTTCTGCAAAGGCTTCTTGCTCTTATTCACAGGTTTTTTTCAAGCACATTGGTATGGAAAGCACTGATGTCTGTGGGTTAAAATAAAAGAATGATAAAGAAACTATCAATTCGCCACGTAGCACAATCCGTTTTCCACTAAAAAGCCCTCAGATGAGCTTCAGGCAAATGCTACCAAGTTTTTTCTTTTATGAAAGAGATGGGTATAATTTTGTGGTGTAGTTGCCCTTCAGAACTACCTTTTTGCTCTGGTATAGTTTTTCTTTGACTCAAAGTCAGTAAATACTAAGCTTTCAGCCTTCTGCAAACCCTGATCAAGCAGAGGCTCTCTTCCAGAGAGGTAATTCTGATGGTCCCTTTCCACTTGGTTCCCTGTTTTGGGGTTGCCACTCGTGCTGTGTTTTAGGGTCTGCTGTATGCAAAGAATCTTTGGATTAATTAAAAACCTCGGGTATGTTTTTATAAAATTTCCTTGTATTTGGTTCATAAATACATTTATTTTAAGGTGATTATGTTGCAAATGTAAATAGACTATTAATTTATGAAAATCTCATGGTGCAGAATGTTTTTTTCAAAGCCTTTGAGTCAGACAAACAATTCTTAGTTCAGTTTCAGTTCTCTTAATTTCTAATGAAATTATAATGCATTACAGGACTTTAAAAGAAGAAATATAGGGAAAGTATCTCATAAACCCATGCTTTTTGAAGGTTGGCCAAAGAATGGAAAACATTTGTCACGTTGAGTGTGAGGCAATAATTCCCCTCAGACAGGTGGTGTCAGCATTGCTTCCTGAGGTGCTCACCCGTCACGTGTAGGTGACATTAGACAGTTAATTATTGCATGTTCTTTGAGGCCTTACTGGTTGCTTTGCACTTCCAAGGTAAAATGAAGTTCCAACAAAAGGCTGTGGCCTTTTACAGTCTCTTTGAATCAAATTTGATCCTTACTGTTATTGCAGCTAGGAAGCACTAAGAATTCAACATTTAAAGAAAACTGCTACAAAATCAGTACTTTAGCAGGCTTAGTTTGTTCCTAAACAATAATGTAACTTGTTTAGGAACACAGACTGTATTTAAGGTTCTGCCCTTGGTTTTTCTGCAGGAGATAGATCTTGGGCCTCTGCTCAGGAGGTGAAATCCATAAAATAAATCTTGTGGAAGACTTTTGAGCAGGATGCTTCTTTACAGAAATTGGAAATCTGTGAAATATTGAGGAATACAAATTTGGATAATACATTTCATTGAGTTCTCTCTACTCTCCAAAGTGTTTGCACCCTTTTAGTGAAGGAGTAATAGATAAATACAAGGCATGGGACTACAGGTGGTTCAAGAATAAACTTGAAATATACTGCTAATATTATTGTCATAATTACTTCTCATTGATTATCCCTCACCTCTCCAAAAAAAAAAAAATCCTGTACACTGAGCATTCACTTTAGCTAAACTTTCTTAACTTGTCCAAAACAGGCTGAGCTGCCTAGCTGGAGCACCTTGAATTTATCCCTTGTGTTAGCAGCTGTTTTGCTCAAGACACTTCTCATGAGCCACAGCTAAGCCCTGGTTGGACACTGCTGTCTTGTTGTTCCTTAACCCTGTTACAGAATTTTATTTTATTTGCCCCAGAGTTACCATTCTGCTTTTCCTCACCGCAGTTCTTAAACCTTTTCTTAATTTTTTAATATCTTTACCTACTGCGTCTGAATCATGAAACTACGTGCATCTTCTTGGATAGTCCTCAAAACAGCTGCGAGTTTCAACTTTTGCTCTCTTCTTTTCTTCCCTAACTCAGTACCTAATGGCACCAAAACATTGTACTCAAGTGTGAGTACCAACCAGTAGTTTCTCTCTAAATCCTGGAGGTTTTTAAACATGAGCAGTTCAAACTTTGGGAGCTGCTAAAGCATCTATAGCATAAAACCATTTGTAAAGCTGTGAATATTTAGGTGAATGAGTGCATCCTCCTTAAACTGAAGTGCAAGGCAATTCCTTTGGGAAAAACACTTCAGTGTTTGTGTAATAAATGGTATCAGCATTCATTTGCAAAGTAATGAATCTTATTTCCCCCAAATTTTTATTTGATAAGGTATTAATAAGATATTATTATTACAGATTGATAGATATCTTTCTAGTAGTCCCTTCGGGTTTGGACTTTTTAAAAAATTCTTGTTTTGTGTGAAGAATTAAATGAAACCCTGGAAATGGGATTTGCAATTTCTGTCCAGTTGCTGATGCTGCTTCTGAAAGTGCAGTGTTGCCACTGACCTGGATTGGGTTACAGGGAATTCCCTTTGCATTACCCATGCAAAACTCTCCTATGAGCTGTAATTTAATTACTAGTCATGGTCCCATGTCCATTTCATGACCTTATCGGTGGAGAGCCATGGACCTGAACACAGGTAGATCCCTGTGAGGAGTTCTGGATGCTGCCTCAGGAGAAGAATTGAGGCCAGAAAGCCAAAGGGAGTGGCTGATGCATCACTCTCCACACACACACTCCTCACACAGCTGTGAGGCTGCTCAGAGGTGCGGATCTGAGTAGACTGTGAGTGTAGAGTATTCCACCAATCCAGTGGCTGGGCATGAATTTCTGCCCCGAAAGAGTGGCAAGATGGAATAATAAACCTCAGAGGGCAAGGCCCCCTGGGGTGTGTTGGTGGTGAATTAGCATGTATGGTTTGTCTTATTAAAGGATGATATTTTTACAAGATGTGCAAGCATCCAATATGAGCTGCAAATTGTCTTGTAAAATTAACAGTGACATTTGGTAGAAGGATTAGTCAGTACCCATTTTAGCCTAATGAATAAACGGGGGTTTTGTTCAGTTTAGAGGGGTTCTCATGTAGGCTTGTGAGGGAGGGTAGAATTGTGGTGAAAATGGTCTGTGCTCAGTATAAGCTATTGATGAGATCTGATTTCTCTAGGTGTTGCTGAAGGTGCTGTATCAATACAAGGAAAAGCAGTACATGGCTCCTAGAGTTCTGCAGCAAACGCTGAATTACATCAATCAAGGAGTGTCTCATGCAGTTACCTGGAAGAATCTGAAACCTCATATTCAAGTAAGCCATTTTTGGGGTTTAATACTCAGATGACTCAGAAGTACATTAGTAAATCTATTGTACAGTGTTTCCAGCCTTGCTACAATTCACATTTTAGGCCCTTCTCTTATAAATTGCTGGTGGAAAGAGTTTAAGCCAGTTTAGTGAAGGTTGCCTTGAAACATGAAGAAAACCAGCTAATTTATTGCTGTCTCTCCTTTGTGCTTTAATTTATTAAGGATTACATTCTAACACAGCATATTTAGAGATGGTGTTAGCTGCTGAATTTGTGGCATTGAATCATCTCCACACGCTGCTATCCAAAGCCAGTCTAATGTTTGGTGTTGTATTGTAGCTCTACCTAAACACAAAAGATCTGCTTTTTTGTAAAGTGTCACATAAATCCACTCTTAAGTCCAAATAGTTTTAGAATGTTACCGTTTTATATGAGGAAGTGACAGGATGGACAAAATCTGTGAAATACGGGACAGAATACAGAGATTGGTTTAGTAGTGCTAACCTGATTTCAATCTCTTTTTTTATTTCAGGGAATTATCCAAGATGTTATTTTTCCATTGATGTGCTATACAGATGCTGATGAAGAGCTTTGGCAAGAAGATCCATATGAATATATCCGCATGAAATTTGGTGAGCATTTGAAATCTACTCATGTTAAAAAATTTCACGCAAAGATGGGATTTTTATGGGGTGTTCTTGTGAAAACAGAGATGGCTTTAATCTTTAAAAAAAAATTAGAGAAAAACAGTGTATTAACCAAATAATAGAAGTTAATATAGTTAACTTGGACATACTGGTATAAAGGAGATAGAAGATACAACAGTCAACAATGACACAGGAGTTTGTGCACTTGTAAAAGTATTTCATTTTTATAGTTACAAAGTTTTTATTACAAGTCAAACAGTCCTGGTCTTGCTAACAACAACTACATAAATTTAATGTCATTTAAAAGTTATGCTTTACAACAGCTAATATTTCAGGCCCTAGATTTCTTAGGGAATTTCACCCATGGCACAGTTCAGAGCAGACATACCCCAGTGGTAAATGACACATTATGGAGTAAGCCTGGCATTCCAGACTTGTCCCATTTCACCTCCTTTGCTCTGCTACTTTATCTTGGGGTTTACTGTAGGTCTGCGCAGTCCTCTGAGGCTGGGGACGAAAAAAATACTTCAGGCTCCCTGAACAAATTCTTCCCTCTGCTAGGAATGTTTATGTGGTTAGAACAAGGAGTCTTGAGGGGTTTGGGAGTATTTATCCCTCAGGTCAGAGGCGTACCTGTAAACACTACAGGTATTACACAAGGCTCTGATAATCCTCTTCTGCAGAGAAATAAGAAACTGAGCATTTTTTAACCCAATTAATTCTGTGTGCTGGCCTGTAGAGCAGATAACATCTATGTCAAAACTTGACTGTTGTGTCTGGTTCTACTGTTACAAAGGATTTATCTTAAAAATAAGAGACATACAACTTCAAATTAGACATGTAGAGGCAGTGGTCATGAAAAACATGAAACGTATGTATCCAACCACCTGTTACTCTCTGGTCTTGGAACATCTGTAGCAAGCAAGCACCGATTAACCAGCTGAAAGGAAAATTACTGGTGGTTTTTTTATACTAAATACACTGGGATCATGATAAATCATGATCATGAACTGTGGTAAAGGACCAGAATTTGTAACTGTTACAATGTTATTTAACAGATGTATTTGAAGACTTCATTTCTCCAACAACTGCTGCTCAGACGTTATTGTTTACATCGTGTAGTAAAAGGAAAGAGGTAAGCTGTTCAAGGATTTTACTGAAATACCACACTAGCTAAATTCAGTTTATTTGCTGAAAGAGCTGTTAATAAAAGTTTTACTTTTCTGCTCTCGTATCATAGTACACTAAAATTTGAAATTTCAAATTTATTTTGCACTGGTCTATTTGTGATTTTTGTATTTGCAAATTCCCCTAGGACCCATCTATCAAGAACACTGTGTGTTTATAACAAAGACATAAAACATTGCCCAAATTCCAGACTTGGAGCAGACTGTTAGATATTTTAGCATTTCAGAGCACTGAGAATGGTCCCTGAGATGGTTGATTGGAATACTTTGACTAACCTTACATGTAATCTAGGTCCTGCAGAAGACAATGGGCTTTTGTTATCAAATCCTCACGGAGCCAAATGCTGACCCTCGCAAGAAAGATGGTGCTTTACATATGATTGGTTCTTTGGCTGAAATTCTCCTAAAAGTAAGCATAACAAATCTGGTGGTTCTTTTCATTCTTTTTTTGCCCCTCCTATGCTTTCTTTAACATATAGTGTCTTAGAAGAAATGCAAATAGCTCGGAGTTCACAAGTTTCTGAATCGCTGCCAAGTTTTCTTAAGCTGTTAAACTTAATTGTTTTGGGTTTAATGTCAGCTTAATTACTTAATTACTGAAGTTTTATAGGTCATGTTCAAGCTCAGATTACTGTTTTAAGTTCCTTTAAATTCTATGCTTCTAGTGAGAATTACTACACCATTTCTGTGCTACACTTAATTACAGTCCCTTTTTTGTGGAAGGAAGGAACAAAATGCATCCATTGAGAGGCTGTTGATTTAATGAACTCTTTTTTGTGTATAGAAGAGAGGAAATAAAATGAAATTAGTGACCTTGCTCAGTTAAAATGGTAGCAAAACAGATTCATGGCATGGACTTGTATTTGGACCACAGCTCTAAGAAGTTTTCCTGACCACTTTTACTTTTGACATCAATGTGCTGCCAATTAAAAGGTGTCTCTTGTGGTCAAAAAAGGGCTGAGAAAAAAGTGTCACTGTTATGACTGAAAATTTACAAAATCCATGTAGGATCCAAGTTTAATTACTAATACAGGACATCATTGTTGCATAACTGACTTTAATAAAGGGATAAGTTTAAAATCTGAGGGTTTTGTTACACTGTTCACACTTTATCATGCATGACATTTTTTTATTGGCTTAGAAATACATTTTTTGTATGAAGTTTTAAACTTATGTACTTCTCTTTATATTTTGACAGAAAAAGATCTATAAGGATCAGATGGAATATATGTTGCAGAATCATGTGTTCCCTCTCTTCAGCAGTGAGCTGGGTTACATGAGAGCACGGGTAAGGAAGTGCGGCATTTACTGTTGAGATACACTGTCTGTTCCAGCTGAAGAATTCAGAAATCATTAAGTTTTTCCCTTTCACAGATGCTGTCCTTTCTGTACCTTTTCCATAATAAATGGTACACTTACTCAGGGATGAGTACCAGTCTTTATGTGTGATTGTAGATAACCCCTGTGTAGTTTTGAAATGGCTGCAGTGTTGTGTGCACAGTTTCCCATCTGTGTCTGGTGGTAGGGTCTATGTGTGTTTTGCATGTAGGCTGTACTGCTCACACAAAACCTGTGGCCAAAGATGAACCTGAGATCATAGTACTGGTCTAGTGATGTCTGCAGGACGAGCCTCCCACTGACCAGCCTCCACACTCTCAAACATCTTCAAACATCTTCATCACTAAAAGGTTTTACAGCATCTTTGTTCGACAGGAGTTGTACCACAGATTCAATGATTTGTGTAGGTTATGGGTATACAAGTAGTTGATAATCCTGTTTGTAGGTTTTGCAGCTCTGAATTTGTTCAATGTGGGTTTTTTTCAGGCTTGCTGGGTTC
Source organism: Eulacestoma nigropectus (assembly GCA_013397775.1). NCBI lineage: Eukaryota > Metazoa > Chordata > Aves > Passeriformes > Eulacestoma > Eulacestoma nigropectus. The sequence continues at coordinate 703,050 of VZTE01001628.1, read as the reverse complement.
TTCATTATTTCTGTGAAGTCAAATTTAAAAGTGACCAGAATCTCCAGACAGCCTTAGAACTCACAAGAAGGTGTCTGATAGATGATAGGGAAATGCCTGTGAAAGTGGAAGCTGCAATAGCTCTTCAAGTTCTCATCAGTAACCAAGAGAAAGGTAGGAGCCCTCTTTCTAACAGCTACAGGGAGCTTTAATGGAATAGGTGTTAACTTTGTGATGTTCAGGCAGGCTTGTTCTCTTCTTCCGTGATGTTAATTTCTTTCTTGCAATTGTAACTTGTAATCGCTTACTATAATTTTTCAGCTAGAAAAGTTTAAATTTTTTCAATAAATAATACAATAAATTACATTTTGACATTATAAGACATTATGATTATTAAAACAATGTAAACAAGAGCTTCATGGTACAGTAAATCCAGTTTTCTAGCACCTAATAATTGTATCAGAAATGCAGTGGCAATATCTGTCTTGGCATATATTTGTTGATGTTAAAATTTATTTTAAAAAAAGCTGTCTTTATCCAGGCAGGTTTTGCATGGCTTAGTATTCCTGAAGCTGGCATAAAAGCCACAAAGCAAACATAAATTCTATATTTAATACTTTAGGTAATTTGACAAAGATGTGTATGTACCCATTCCCGTTCAATTAACATTTGCATTGATCGGTAATCTTGCATTTTGTGAATTCAGACTGCAGAGCTCCGGTTTTCATACTTAAATTTTGATCCTCTTGTTATGTATTGTTATTAAAAAACTGTTCTGAATAGTAGTATTGCTATAATGATTTATACTACCCATGGTTTTGGCATGTTAATGCTGAAGCACTAAGTATATATTGAGGTTCTTACACTGATCTGTGGTTTTTTAAGAGTGTTAATTCAAACATTCCACCTGTTTTACAGCTAAAGAATATATTACTCCATTCATTAGACCTGTAATGCAAGCTTTGCTTCATATTATAAGAGAGACTGAAAATGATGATCTTACTAATGTGATTCAGAAGATGATCTGTGAATATAGTGAAGAAGTTACCCCAATTGCAGTAGAAATGACACAGCATTTGGTGAGACTTTACGGTGGCTTGGGAAGATGTTTAATATGGGAAAGATTGATATTTAAAATTGATAGTTGAGTTTGACCATCAGTGAATGGCTCTTGTTACTCCAGTCTGTTTAGGTGCATTGATACAAGTAATTTTCTTCTATATTTAAACAGTTTTTCACCAAAAGTGGCTTCGTAACTTACACCAAGTGCAAATTTCGTAGAACAATTTTAGAAATGTTTGCAAAATCTTTGTATATTTTCTCCTGCTAGTGGTAATAATGAAATTGGTAGCACACTTTAGGTAGTCTCTAAAATGTCACTTATGTTGTCTGGTTTAAAATATTAAATTAAAGAGCAGATTTTTAATGAAAGGTTTGGTGTGAAAATAAAGTTGAATCTGCAGGAGGAATTCAGAGCTTGAATGGCAATATCTAGCAAGTCATACTAATGTTTGCAAAAGCAGAGGTCAGCTCAGTGCTTCCCTATTAAAGGCCCTTGCCTTGGAGTTAAAACAGAGTTGTTTGCATGTCCTCTCTGGGAATGCCTGCCAACTGTTCCGGTCTAGTTCATCTACTGGGAAAACCTTGTGGCAGAAGAACTTACCAGGAGAACATGTCTTCTTTTGCCTGGGACATAATGTTATTTATGTATTTTCATTCATGAGTAGATAAAGGGTGACAGGTCAAACGGCTTAACATTCAAATTTTGTCGTGCTGAAAAGAAATTCTGGAGCAGAGCCATCACCTGCTATTATTTGTACGTGTTTTCTCAGCAGAAGTCCTTCTTAAATTGTGTAGAATGCCAGACTTTCACAATTTAATGTTTTATTTATGGATTGTTCTGCTATTACGTGCAGGCAATGACATTTAACCAAGTGATCCAGACTGGTCCAGATGAAGAGGGCAGTGATGACAAAGCAGTGACAGCAATGGGAATCTTGAATACTATCGATACACTTCTCAGTGTAGTTGAAGATCACAAGGAAGTAAGTAAAAATTACTCTAAAGCTGATATGTATGGTCTAAGACACTGTAAGTCTTTTCTAGTTGCAGTGTTCCTGGCATTGTTACCTGAAAAACTGTCCTTTTGGCCAAAAAGATGTTAAAATAGAAAACAGTGAAGTACTTATCATGTAGCTGAGTTGTAACAGAGTGGGTCACGTTTCTAATGCCATGCATGCAGTAATAGAGTGTAAATGTTGCCACAATATTTCCCATAAGAATCCAGCTTCTTGTTCAAATAGTGGGAGCAATGTATCTGTAGCAGGTGGAACTCTGTCAGCTCAGCTGGAAACACACATCTGATTTGATGAGGTCTGCCCTTCAAACAAAACAGATAAAGCTTCACATAACTCCAAACATTGACTCTGCTGACTGGGTTTGCTCTGTGACAGAATCGATGTGGGTAAATACAGCTCCTGTGGCTGGGCTCAGAGATGAGGTATTTTACCTTCCTCGTCTGCCCTGGAGAATTTCCCACTGGGATGAAAACTTCTGTCATTTTGCTTAGTTGTACTGAATGGACTCACTTCTGTCCAGAGTACAGCCAGTTCAAAAGATGCTATTTCTGATTAAAATCCTTCTTGATAAAGTCAGCTACTGTCTTTTAATAAATACATTATAGCTTTTTTAGTGACTAAAGAGTTCAGTACTAAACTCTACTCTCAGGGCTCTGAAGACTTTACTAAAGAAGCAGCATCATACAAATTCCCAAGGGCAGAGTCCAGTGCTGCCACACAATAAACCAAGGATCAGCTCAGCTCATTTACTTGTTGCTAGAGCTGCTCATCAAGCTTTTCATGTACTTGTTTTTGTCAGCAAATCCTTGCCTTCTAAATTAAAAGTCTGTATAACAATATGCTAGTCCTGAGGAACTCAGTTTGAAAATGTTGACCAGTAAACATTTATATTTAGAGACATCTCACACAGGATGACCAGTGTTTCAAGAGATAAGGTATTTAGCAGGTTAGTTTCAAATCCTGTTCTGCATAGCTAAGACCAGAAACTCAACTCTTACTTGTCCCTGTGCAAGGTGAGTGCCCTCAACAGGTTAATGACTGTTTTGTTAGCTATTCCATGGAATAATAAATATTAATTGGGAAGACTGATGGAATCTGTAGGACCAGCATTTAGACTGAATTTCTCCATACCATATGAACATCCTAAGCTAGGTTTGGGAAGTGGTCTGGTGTTTGGGGTTTTTTTTGTTTTTAATTTCTTTTCTGGAACAGGAAATACGTCCTGTGATTTCCATCGTTTACTCCTTTGATATATATATTTGCTTACAGTGTTTTAATGGGACTGGACTGGTGCATAGGGTTACTGTCAGGCTTTTCTTTTTAAAGGATACCCTATAATGAGATTCTTCCAATACTCAAAAAACACCTTGTATTGAAAGCTATCTTGCAAATCCTTAGCTGAGTGCTGCTCCACTAAATGTTCCACATTTAGTGCTCTAAAATGTGAGACATTTCTAATTGTTTTTAAAAACTATATTGTATATATAGAAACTGCTTTGACAAATTTTAAAACATGTTTAATTTCAACTCCCAAGCATTGAAAATAGTCATATATTTCCTTTTTTTTTTTTCCTTTTCAGATTACCCAGCAGCTGGAAGGGATCTGTTTGCAAGTGATTGGAACAGTTTTGCAGCAGCATGTATTAGGTATCTGTACTTCTGCTGGCTTACTTGTAAAAGTGTGTGGGATTGGCATTATATTTACCTAGATTCTGTTTGTTTTAGAGTTCTATGAAGAGATCTTTTCCTTGGCTCATAGCCTCACCTGCCAACAAGTTTCTGCACAAATGTGGCAGCTTCTTCCTCTTGTGTTTGAAGTCTTCCAGCAGGATGGTTTTGATTATTTTACTGGTAAGTAATACAAATAAATCAGGAAGCCAAATGGTTTCATGGATGCAGTTTCAGCCATACAATGAATTGCATCATGACTGAAATGTTAGGAAAACACTCAAATGAGGTTACACTCAAAAGTGTTTTATTTTGCTGTTGCTGCTACCAGACTTGTTTTGCTAAGGCACCTATGACTTGCACGCACTTATCTTGGCAAACATTAAGCAAGAACTGTAATTATTAATACACAGATTTCAAACATTTTAATAGCACGCAGACAATATCTAACTGTGATCATCCTTCTTTCAATGCAGATATGATGCCTCTCTTGCATAATTATGTTACTGTTGATACAGATACACTTCTGTCAGACACAAAATATCTTGAAATGATCTACAGTATGTGCAAGAAGGTGAGTAGATTCCTGTGTGGTAACAAAACCTGCCATCTCTGAAGAAATAACACTGTTAAACTGGGTACTTTTTTCCGCAACAGCTTTTGACCTCTGCTCTTTAAAGCATTTTGCTATTTAACACCCTCTGAGATTCCCCAAATTACTAAGTTATTGCAGAGAAATTTAGAGAGATTGCATCAAAATTTCAGATATATGCCTTTGGCAGAAGGGAAAAATAAATCATGCACAACAAAAGCAGAATAAACAAACCAGGTTTGGTGCAATACACTTTGTGCATATGGGCATGCAAGACAGATTGCAAAAGGTGGGTGGATTCTTTCATCTGGGATTTGTAGCCTCACCATGGCCAGGATACACATGCTGTACGTGTGCTGAAGGTCTGACACCTGCTAGCTAAACAAGTGGAGTAGGGATGGAAGGTAAAGGGACAGGAATAGGAAGTTATTTTCCCAAGTTTGTGCCAAGTCAGTGGTGAAAGCTGGGAGCAGAATGCAGTTATTCTGACTCAGTCCAGGCACTTTTGGGCTGGGTTTCTGTATTCTACTGTGTATTACAGGTAGCTGCCAACTGGGCTTTCTTTGTCCAGTCAAAATGTAGAATATACAGCTTTCCAGAGTGTTAGTCCCATGTGAGGAAAGGAATACTTCTTTGTAAGATGGTGTTAATGTTTTATCATCTCTAATAGTAATCTGTGGGGATTTCAGTTTTCCACTCCTGGATATGATGTGTGGTGTCTTTTTAAGAGCTTTGGTGAACTGTCAGCTGTGTTGCCCGTGGTATTTCCTGAGTAATTCTTTTAAAGATGTTTAAATATTATAGTGAATAACTATTTTAGTATTTTATAAATACTAGTGAGTAACGCTTGCCAGCCTTTGTTTGAAAACAAGTTGCAACCAATTCAGGCCAATTAGGGTGTTTGTAAATTCTTGGAATGTTATATATAAAATTAGCCTGTCATGACCACTTAGTGGTTGGTGTTAGCTGAGAACTGTGAATTTCTAACACAAGTTTTAGATGTTGCATGGTCTTCCACTGGATATCCCATTTTTGGAAATAAAACTACAAAAGTCAATATATTAATACATAGGAAAAGTTTTGTTTTGTGTATGGAAATAACCCTTTGCAAAATGGCAGCTGATGCTTTCATAGTAACTGTGGTAAGCTCTGCATCCATAGAGTTATTAAATATTTGTACATGTAGGTTAGTTTTGCCCACATTCAGCAGTTTTCAGTCTCTGGTTGTCACACTGTGAGCCTTTGCTGTAGATTTGGCTGCTTCACTGATGGCTGTTTAGGCTGGCATTGTTAGAGGGGGTAAATTCATGCCAGCTTTTCAAAGCAAAGCAATAGCTAGAGAATAGTCCTTGAGGGGATGCCACCACCAGTAATGGCTGTGTTTCAGGTCCTTACAGGAGTTGCTGGAGAAGATGCAGAATGTCATGCAGCAAAGCTGTTAGAAGTAATTATTCTTCAGTGTAAAGGGCGTGGTATTGATCAGGTTGGTAACATCTTTGGTTGCTAAAACTAATATTTTTTAAAGATTTATTCTGTAGTATTAATTATGTATTATTAACATGGGTTTTGTTACGAGCAGTTTGCGTGGTGCAACTGATAATCCTGTCTTGTACATCAGTGTTACTCAGTGACAGCACTGCAGAGAGAGTTCCTGCACACTCTGGCTCCTGAATTTAGGGCACTGCAAAACTCTGGTGTTTTCATGAATCTGGAAGAGTGCCACCTGAGGAGTATCTTGGTTCTAAAAGTCAATTAATTGCATTCTAAGTTAATTCTAGTGAATATTTAATGAAAATTGTTCAATCTGTCAAGCTCATAGCTTTGAAATAAGGAAGAATGAAAATGAAGTTCCTGGAATCCAAATCAGTGTAATAGAGGGACTGGGGACTTCATTGGGCACGTATGGAAGTTGGAATTTGAGAGATTATTAAGCTGATTTTTCTGGACTTCCTGGTGTGCACATTTCCTCTATTTTCCATTTTTAATAACAAGATTATAGAACCGGAAGTTACATTTGCTGTGCAAGATGTCACAAAATCCCTGTGATTAAATATTTTCACATTTTCACTTTATCTTTGTATCTGACTTCTGCTGGCAATTAAAAATGACTCCATTTTATGCCATCTGTGTTTATGTGCTAGACTGTTGAAGTACAGAAGGACAGATGTTATTTTTGATCACTGAGTGTGTAATGTTCTCACTGTCCAGTGCATACCCTTGTTTGTGGAAGCTGCCTTGGAGAGACTGACCAGAGAAGTGAAAACCAGTGAACTGCGAACCATGTGCCTCCAGGTTGCCATAGCTGCTTTGTATTACAATCCTCATTTGCTATTAAATACGTTGGAAAATCTTCGTTTCCCCAATAATGTGGAGCCTGTCACCAATCACTTCATAACACAGTGGCTTAATGACGTGGACTGTTTTCTGGGGTAAGTGTTTCTACTTCTGGAGATTATTCTCTGTGATGCACCTGTGTATGACTTGCTTGTAAATCATGACAAAACTTGGAACTTTTTTACTCTTCTGTTTTGTAGACTTCATGATAGAAAGATGTGTGTGCTCGGCTTGTGTGCTCTCATTGATCTGGAACAAATACCACAGGTTTTAAATCAAGTTGCTGGGCAGATCCTGCCAGCTTTTATCCTTTTATTTAATGGATTGAAAAGAGCATATGCCTGTCATGCAGAGCATGAAAATGACAGCGATGATGATGATGAAGCTGAAGAAGATGAGGAAACAGGTATGGAGATGGAAACTTTGATGTTATTTTGTATGTTTCCTTTTTTTCTGACGGAGATACTGAGTTTCTTTGTGGAATTTCTGAGTACCCTAATTCTAAAAATGAAGTGCTGCAGTACAACACTGGATATCTTTTGACAACTTTTAATTATATCTGATTTACTTTCCAGTCCCTCTTAAAAACTAACTTCCAGGGCTGAGTTAAATGAGCTCCCCCCCTTTCCAGCCTGCACTGTATTGTTACCACTTCCAGTGCCTGTTTTACATAATTAGCCACATTTCTACAGAATCGTTCTTGCTGTTCTCAAGATAAACGTATTTTTGTGTGTTATAATTAACTCAGAGGAACTGGGGAGTGACGAAGATGACATTGATGAAGATGGTCAAGAATATCTAGAAATTCTAGCAAAACAGGCAGGTGAAGATGGAGATGATGAAGACTGGGAAGAAGATGATGCTGAAGAGACTGCTTTGGAAGGCTATTCAACGATTATTGATGATGAAGACAACCCTATTGATGAATATCAGATATTTAAAACAATATTTCAGAGTAAGTAACTGGATCCCCTTTCCTGGCCAACAAGTTACATTTTAACTTTAGTGTACCCTGTTGTAAACTAGAACCTGTTCAAAACTTCCAAACAGGCTTTCCAATACGTGCTTGACCCATTTCTTTCTTTGGAAAAGGGAAGCCACCATTAAACTTTCAGAGCAGGGGGAGATGCTTGAATGAACTTGTTTTGGTAGGGAAGAGGTCAGAAGCTGTACTAGTGTTTAAGTGTCTTGAATTATGTAACCATAACAGAATATTACTCTGATTAAAGTGGCAGTGAGTAAGCTTTGAGTTATAGAACATTCTAATCCACACTTTCCTTTTGCTTATGTTTTCTTTCTGCTGCAGCAATTCAGAACCGTAACCCTGTGTGGTACCAGGCTTTGACACAGGGCCTTAACGAAGAACAAAGGAAGCAGCTGCAGGACATAGCGACTCTGGCGGATCAGCGGCGGGCAGCACACGGTATTTGCACCCCTTTGTACCACTGATGGCTCCTTTTGCTCTTTGAATGCCCTGCATGTGCTCAAGAAGCATAATACAGAAAAGGCCTGTAATTCAAGCCTGATAATGTCTCCATCAAAGCAGAGTTGTTTGAAATCTCTTAAGATTGTCATGTCACAAAGCCTCAATGCACAAACTGGATGGCAATACCACGGGTGGGAGGAATGGTACAAACACGTGGGGAAGTGGCCAAGGAAATAAAAGCGTATTTGTCCTAATTGCTTGGATTTGAAAACAATAGATTTGATTACCTGAAGATAGATGAACTCCAGGTATGTTAACAAACACATCAAGTGGCTGATAAATTATTTCCTGTGATGTGACGTAGTCCAGCTGGGATAGACAAGGATTCTGTGGGTAGGAGAATACTACATTATGAAAGTAGTATCCATCTGTAAAGCCATATCAGAACATTACAGATAATACAGATTTTAAAATCTGTATTCAGTTCATCTTTTTCTTTTTTTCTAAGTTTTCCCTTTTGAGAGTAAGCCAATATATATCACACTCTAAAGTCAAGACTGAATGTTGAGGGATCAGTCCAGCCTCGTATCCTCTGTCTTATTGAGCAATTGCCACAGATGTTTCAAAACAGAAATTCAGAAATTTTGCAATAAAAAGATTGGTAGTAACAATACACATTTAATAAGTGCTTTTTATGAGAGAACAGCCTAAATTACCTCACAAAGCTTGTAAGTGTTCAGAATGATCCAGTTTTAATGGTTATAAAATACAGTTTCACTGTGACCCCTGTCAAGCAGTAGACATTATATGATGAAATTATATACTATTGCATTTTATGGGGACAAAAAAGTTTGAGGTGTGTTTGTGTGTGTGTGTTTGTTTTGTACTGTTTTTTCAGAGAAGTTGTGAAGTTTAACTTAAGCAACCAGATCCTTATGGGAAATTCTTGCCTACTGTCAGAGCACACTGATACTACATTTAGGCCACCTACCTCACATGGGAACATCCTGTTAGAAGGATTTGAAATACAGTTCTCCCTCACTAATGTAGCTTAGAAGAATTTCCATATGCTGAGAGATTTGTCTTCTGTGGAGCTGTGAGGGATTCTCCCCCCATGCTACATTAGCCATGGCAACATCTTTCTGGCCTGTTTCCAAAGAAGCAGAGCCAAAATGCAGATTTGCTAGATAATATGAGCTGTCCTGTATTCCCAGAAAGATTGCAACTGTTTTGATTTAGGAGAAAGCTCTAAAACCAATGTAAGACATTAATAAATGTTATCATCTTGGCCTGGGAATAATACAAACCACCTTCTGCACTATCTAGATTGTAGTAAAGGTACAACCTAAATTACCAACCTGATTTTCAGTTGTTCATGTATTAGAGCTTGTAAAAACCTGTCTTATAGTAAAACCTGTTTTTACGGCAGTGTTTGAAGGATGATAAAACCAGACACCTTAACTATCACTGGTAGTTACAGTGATGGATACGTGGACCTCAGATGTCTAAAGATCTTAAGGTTTGCTTGAAAATGAAAAGTGATGAACTTGGTAGTTTTCTCTCAGAATTATGTTTTGTGGTCTAGTAACCTAAAGTCCAAATTACCTGCTTGGATAGCAGCATGTGTAAAAAGTCTTTTTCTGGTGCTTCAGTGGCTGTGTCTGCTTATATTGTTGAATCGAGATAGGAACACTGAGAATTTAGCCAATATCTGTGTACTGCTTTTTTGTACTTGTGTTCTGTTACTGATTTGACTGCAAAGTCTGTTGATGTTAACCAGAAAGAATTGTGTGCCTGTTACCAAGATTATAAGTGCAGCATTCATTCAGGTCCTGTTTCTAAACTACAGTCATGTCCAAAAGCTAAAGTGTGGGCTTTTTAAAGTACAAATGCATTTAAGCATGGCTATAACAATATTGAGAAGTTAAAGTAAGTAAATAGTCGGTCCGTCTATTCTTTAGGGCCTGGCACATTTCCACGTGTGGATGCTGATTCCTTTGTTGGGTAACCCCAGGTTAAACCTGTATCTGTGAGACACTCAAAGTGGTCAGTCACAGAACCTTGGTCTGTCTTCCTCCCTACACATGCACTAAAATATCTTCCTTCTGTTTTTTTTGTTTTGTTTTAGAATCCAAAATGATTGAAAAGCATGGAGGATACAAATTCAATGCTCCAGTTGTGCCAACTTCATTTAATTTTGGAGGCCCTGCCCCAGGAATGAATTGAATTATCACTTTTCCTGCTACTGTGTGATTGTAGTGAAGAGCTTGTGTTCCTCCCAATAGTGGTTCCAGAACTGGTTCATGTTATCTACAACTCACTCTAAACTAATTTATAAATAGATTGGACAAAAGCCCCAGAAGTGGGACCTGGTTATACAACCTAATACTGGAAAGCAAACCAGAGGTTTTTTGAAGATAGGAAGAATCTGAATTTAAAGCTTCAAATGACACACTTTGGAGATCGGAAATCAAGAGGGGATGTCATGAAGGCAGCTTTTCTTTTTCTGAGGAAAAAACCTAGACATGGGCTGCAGGACTATTTAAAATGTCTCATTTACAGTACAAGCTAGAAGGCAGACTTAATTTTTACACCTGTGGCAGTATGAGTATTTGCCCAGTTTCTTTCCCTTTTATCGCTACCTACTGGGTGTCTATTCTTTTAATGTAAATAAGGTAATCAGATAGCCTTACTTAATCTTCATCATTTCCATTTATCAAGATTGTTCATATGTAGAATATTGGACACTTAATGTAGCACTACATAACTGATAAATCTGTAAATTAATTAGCACTTTCATATTGAAACAAGCCTGCTAGCCTATGTACAAAAATAGCAAAATGTTTGCTGTTTATAAAAATAAAAAATAAGGGATGTATCGGGGAAAATAATTTCAAGTTATTAATTTAAAATGAACTAGCAGTTTTGTACCTGGTGACTTTTGTGGTGCAGTCACCTCTGGTTGTGACTTGAATTCGGATATGTAAAAAGGGGTTAGTGATATTTCATTGCTGCTAAAGAAAAAATAGCAACACCCTCCGTGTCCTTTGTTTCTTTTAAAGATCTCACTGTACAAGCTAGAAAATTGAACAAATGTGTACTGTAAGCACAAAGAAAAAGCTATCCTCTCTAAAGCAGGTAAATAAGATGTGAAGTTCTTAAGGTCAATTGAAGTGTATGGGTGAAACATCTACATATGCAATCTATTAAAAACACAACAGCATCATTGGCTGATCTGGGCTGTGGTATATAAATGCAATTTTTTCCCCAGTTGTGCAAAATATTCTTTTTCCAGCTCATGGTAATGCAGGTGCACTACTCCTGCATTTCATTCCCCCTCTTTTTGCACTTGCAGCATTAGTGTGTGCTGTTGTCTGCCTGATCCAGACAGTGTATTTGAAGTTTTGCCAGTCTTTCAGTTTTGAAGCCACAATTTTCTTCCTTCAAAGTTGCTATAGTAACTAGTATTTTAGCTAGAGAGGCAAAATACAGTTCCCTCTGGGACCACTATCAAAACCACTGTATGAAGAAGCCAGCAGGGAGAGGCTGTGAATGGGTTGGCTTAAATGCCCCCTTTTTCTTTTCTGAAAGCAAAATCCATTGGCGTTTGATCTTGCCTTGAGATCATTGGTGTCAGGTCTTTTAAATCAAATGTTTGGGTTGTTTTTTTTTTTTTTTTTTTTTTTTTCTTTAGGCTGTTTTTATATAAAAATGTCACCTGCTGTTACAATTGATATTAAACAAGCTACCTTAATTTAATGTAAGCCTCCAAAATTTAAATACAGGTTAAAAATAAACTGAGTTTTTATCTGTAAAAATGAAATGCACATATATATATATTATGATACTCAAAATGCAGTCTTCAGAAAATTGGTTTGTGTGGTGTGGTTTTTTGCATCAGCAGAGTAGCAGGATTTGATGGTGGTTTGGGGTTTCCTTGCTGAGCTGCCCAGCCCCACACTCTGCCTTCCACTGGTGCTGGCGCTTCCCAGGCAGCGGGAGGGGTTTTCCAGCCCCTCCTCTCGGGCTGCCTTGCTCGGGCAAACGCTTCCCTGTGCTCGGGGTGCCAAGATGAGGCGCTGAGCCAGCGCCACAGTGCCACGCTGCCCTACCCCAGTACCAAAGGGACACGTGAGAAGCAAAGCACCTGATGAGAAAAAGCCTAAATAATGAAGCCTTGGATGGGAATATCCATCCTTGTGGTGGTGTGAGACCCAGGGTAGTTCCTGTGCATCTTTAGGTGACTGGCCAAGTGCACAGAGCAGAACTTCTTTGGGGTTTTGTGACTGTAACTCACGGGCACGTCCAGGTGTGCTCCAGCCCCCAGGGAATCTCTAGACAGGATTTTATTTTTGTAGAAAAAGCTGACAGGCGTACTTCCAGCATGCCTTCTCCTGTGCATTCCTTGGGAACACCCAGTTTGACATAAATCATTTCTGAACAGCTGCTTGTTGGGTATCTGCTTACCTTCGTATGCATCCAAAAAAATGTATGAGAACCTTTGAGCACAGATGAGCCACTTGGGCCTCGTGGCAGAAGATGTGACAGCAGCAGTGAGAAGACTTCATGTATAAAGCAGATGACAAAAAACTAGGGGGAAATCACCGATTTTAGTGCCATTGTCAGTTCTGGAACAATTATATTTTTCAAGTCACAAGTCAAGGGAAGAATTTTATCTTGGTGTGAGGAATACAGTCTTACTTCAAGGGTGCTTTTATGTGTCACTAGACTGGTTAGCAAGGAGCATCTTTTTTAAGAATGGATCTAGAACTTTGCTTTCCTTTGCTCCAAGAAATGTATTTATATAAATTGCAAAACAATTTTGCATTGTTGTTGGTGGTGATAGCGCATTTTGTGATGCAATATATCAATTTCAGTGATACACTTATGTCAAATTAAAAACTGATCTTCCTCCTAGAACTTGTATTTATCCATCCCATTTTCAAGGATAATGCAACTCTAAAGGAAGAGCTGGGAAATTTAAAGCCTCTGTTTTTTCTATTATGGAAGATCTCCTTGGATTAATAAACATCTAAAGCAAATCCTTATCTTCACTTATTTCAGTGTGGTGTTTTGAATGTAGCTGCATCCTTACAGTAGAGTCCTGCTCGAGTTGTCTAAGGTTTGTATTCCCCTCTCCAAAATACTTCTCTGAACAAATGTTAGGCACAACCACAGTTCTCTTCAGCTGTGTTAAATATGAAGAATAGGCAGGTTTTTTTAATGCTGACATATTGGGTAATTTTTTTTTCCCTAAATCACTGTCTTAAAAGAATTATTAATGTGTGTCAGCATAGTACAGCAAAGCTCTGTTCAAATCTCTTATAGCTTAGAACTGCTACTGCAAGATTTATCAAGTCTGCAGTAGAGTAATTACTGACTACCTGCCAATAAACATGCAGGTGATTTTAATTATGCCTAGTAATGGATATACCTGGTAAGTTTCATGGGTTGATTATTTTCTCTGTGAAACCTACATACCCAGAATGAGCCATGTGGAAAAGCTTTGTCTGCTGTTGATTATCAGTTACTTTTCAATCAATATGTAGCTTTATTTTAAAGGGTGTGTCACTGGTTTGTGTATTTCTGCTGCTTATAGCAAACTGTTGATGCTGGAAACATAAAGCACTTCAGAATGGGAAATAGAGATTGTAGCATTTCACAGAGATGTTAATAAACAATCTGTGAATACAAGGGGAGTTGGCAAATCAGAAATAGGATTTTATCTCGGGTATTTTGCTGCTGCTGTACCTTAAACCAAACTGATGGCTGCAGTTTATACTTGACTTAAAACTTACAATTAGGAAACAGTAAATTAAGAAAGAAAAGCTGCTGGCTATTATGTACAACTGCAAGGATTTTGTACTGCAAGGATTTCGAACTATTATTCTGAAGTAAAACCTCAGTGTTTTTGCATCTCTCACGTTCAGGAAGATGGAGTTAAGTCCATCAGAGCTGGGCTTACTGTGCCATCAATGGGGATAATTCACGTCAACTGCACAAGAGGGTTTTCTTGAAAAATCACCTACGGAATTAACCGTAACACGCTTTGTTTGCCATAGCCTAGGAGCTGTTGGGACTATTTATGACACGTTTCCATACCTAAAAATCGTGTAAGGATAAACACTCCCAAGCATAGCTTTAAGCACAGCGTCCTTCTTCACTAGAGCCGGGCTGGAATGGCAGCCGGAGATAATGCGGGAGGAGGCCGGGAAGGGAAGGGCAGAGCGCTCACTGCCCCCGGCCCGGCCGTGCGGCCCCGCGCACGGCCCGAGGGGGCGCGGATGGCCCCGGCCGAGCCGGATCCGCTGCCCGGGGGGGCCCGGCGGCCGCTGCCCGTCCCCTCCCCGTCCCCTCCCCGTCCCCAGC
>VZTE01001628.1:642859-688021 GCA_013397775.1 Eulacestoma nigropectus | reverse complement strand
CCTGGCCCCTCCCCGCCCGCCGGGCCCGCGGGGGTCCCCCGGGCCGCCCCTCCCGGGCCCACTCGGCGCTGCGTCACGGGCGGGGGGCGAGGGGGGCACGGGCCGGGGCGCTCCGGGCCCCGCGCCCGCCGTGCCTAAATCGGGGGGGCTCATTTATTTTTATATTTTCCCCGTTGTTTGGGGCTTTTTTTTTTTTTTCCTATTTTTGTTTAACATCTGTTTTTATTGCTGTTATTTTTTCGAACCTGACATTTCCGCGCCGTCGGCCGCAGAGCGGCATTAAAGCCGCGGCGGCCGGGGCTGCCCGGGCCCGGCGCGCGGCCGGACCCGCGCGGGCTCCGGAGGAAAATCCGCTGTTCCTGCCCCGGGCCGCGGGGCTGCGGCGCGGCCCTGGCCGCGCTCTCAAGGGAGAAGGTCCTGGCACCTTCCGGCCTTCTGAAATCCAGCTGTTTTACTGCATCTCGCTCACCTCGCCAAAATGCAAAAGCATTTTAACCTTTCTTTTTTTTTTAATTTTTTTTTTTTGTTACAATTGCTCTTGTCGTTGCCTTCATCTTTTTTCCTCTAGAACTTGTAATAGAACCGCATAACGAGAAGCTGCTCCTCTAGAAAAATGGCCTGCGATAATGCAAAGATTTATATTTTGTTTTCTGATGAGACCTTATTTGTGGTGCTTTTTCATCCAGACGAAATGATGTGACTTTCGTGCAAGTTTGAATTTTTTGTTAAAACAAGGCTGCGGTTGAGCAGCTCCACTTAAGTTTTAAAATTTTTGTAAGGGTTTATTTTGAACGATCGAAGAATTGCATCTGCCATCATGTGCAGGGTGTTACCAGTATTTGTAAGGAATGTTATTTTTGGTCCAGTGACACAGGAACTGCAACCTTACAGTCTTTCAAAGCAAGCATTTCCTCTTGTTTTATCGAGATTCTGCATCAAATGTTGTGTATCAGCTGTTTTTGCAGACTATATACCAGATGCTTCTGTTGTAGCTTCTAGGTGATGGTACCTGAAAAATGAAATTAGGTTATCTTTAACTAGCAGCTTTTTAACACAGACATAGTATATTGTTAGCTTTGTGCGTTTGCCATACAGCTTTAGAATGGCAGAGTACGGTGTAGCCGTGTTTTCATGGCTTTTTTCTTTGTATTTCTGCATTAATGCCTTGAGCTTTCAAGCTGTGTTTGTGTCAAAAGCGATTTGTCTGTATCACTGCAGAAAAGAAACCTCAGGAATATGTGGTCAGGTAATAGATGATTGCTTTGGTAATGGATTGCAGCTTAAATGAGATGTAAAAATAAACATTTTGAAAGAGTTTTGAGAAGTGTATTTCAAGTTGATTTAATAATTCACCAAAACTGTTCTCGGTGTAATTAATATTTCATTTTTGGTACCCTGTCTGAGGAAGAGTAATTTTGCTTTATATTAAAGGCCCAAATAAAGCAAGTACTTAAACAAGTGTAAAAGATTCTTTAGGTAGAAAGTCACACTGACTTCACTCTGTCTTCATGCTTGTGTAGCTTTTGATGCTTTTCTCAGAGGAGCGAGGCACGGCGATAGTCAAGTAATGAATAGTCCCTGGTAAAGGGTGCCAAAATTAGCCTGTAAATTAGTTTTTTTTCTTTAGAATGTCTCCAGTTGTGTGCTGCTTCAGCTCAGTGGACATTTTGCTGTCCTGTACTGTCCAGGAGAAGGGAATTGTCAGGAGTTGGAGCAGTGGACAGGTCCAAGTGCTGGCTGCTGCTTCTGTGACTGTTCTCCTGGACCTCTGTGGGATGGGCACAGGGAGTAGGATGGGGGTTCCTCGGCTTTACTTTGGTCAGGGTGGCTTCATTTAGACTGGGATGTTGATTTTCCCTTGCAGTTGCATGTGACTCTTCACTCTTAAGAGTTTTGGGTTAACACATGCTCAGCATAGGTGGAGTCTTTGAGAAGCACTATTACATTTTGAGGAGTCTTTAGCTGCCATCTGTGAAACTGTGAATTGCTTTCCAAAGGGCTTGGCTGAATTTGCATGAGTTTCCACACACAGAGATAATCAGGGCAATTCTTCCAGTTTCAGGCCTTACAATGGCCAGAATGCAAATGTTAACGAGGAAGGTGGTACCCGTCTTGGTGCTGTTGTACTTACTCTTTTTCTGTCTGCGGTTTGACTTGTACCCGCTTCCTTGGCCATCCCCACGATTTGTGCTTGCCATGGTATCTTGTACAACTCCTGCAGCCTCTGACATGTATGTGCATAGCACAGCATCCCAAACCAGCCTTTCCTTGCCACTGACTTCTTTTTCCTGTGTTGCTGCTGCATCTCCTGCACATCTCTGCAGCTCACCAGCAGTGCTTTTTGCTCAGCATTAATAGGGGGCAGCTTGGTTTTTTATCTCCTCTGTGCAAGGAAATCAGTGCACCTGGTAAAGAGAGTGTGAATTGGGTACTCTGTTCCTGTGGCTCGTGTCACAAAAGATCCCAAAAGGTGGGAGGAAGGTTTCTGCTTAGCTTATGGATCCCTAAGATATACTGTGGTCCAAACCGATAGGTCCTCTTCTTGAATCCAAGAGTTCAGCTGTGAAGTGCAAGTTCCTGTAACCTGAGGTGTGCACAGATCTTGTTCTGAGCGTGGAGTGAGGAGTCTGAGCGAGGTGTCTCTCCATGGACACCATTTCTAGGGAGGAGGAGAAGGAAGCCTTGTGACTCATCTTGGCACGGTGGGGTTTGTGGGGTTTTGCCTGTACCTAAGTGTAACTTAATCTGCCCTTAGTTGTATTTAGTTAAGGGAATATGATATTGCTTCTCTCCCTCTGTGCACCAGGGATCATTGATCAGTTACTCAAAACCAAATTGGACTAAATTAGTAAATGCTTCCAGTGACTTAGTCTGCTAAAATTTTCTGGGTTACATGGCTTTTTTTCATTGTATAGTGAGATTGTACTTTGCTCCACTAAGATAACACTTGTTAAATAAATGAAATTTTTGGTTTGGAAGGGAATTTAGAGTTCCAGCAGGTTTTGCAATTTTCAAGGTTGACATCAGAGTTACACTTAAAACTACGTAACGCTTCCCTCGGTCTGTATTTTACTGTGTGCAGAACGTTTCCCTCTGTATACACTTGAGCAGAAAATTGTGTTACCTGCTTAATGCTCTTGAACTTAATTTCTGATGACAGACTTTCCTCGAATTGGAAGATGGGTCTGTATTTGCAAGTTAGTTGGTTTGCCCATATTTTAAGTATGTTCATACACAGCTAACATGGTGTTGCACAGAGTTTTGTAGGATGTATTTAGATGTACTGTATTTCAGTTTGTTTGTATTCTGCCTTTGGCAATCCAGCAGGCTGCCCCTTTAATTCCTGAAATACAAGCCTGTACTAAAGCACTGCCATTAACCGTCATTGCTAATGCTGATACATCTGTAATGTAGTTATCAGATTGCTAATTAACTCATAGCCACACAAAACAACCCACTCAAAATTCCTCTTTTTGTTGGCAGTCTCAGTGGGTTTGCAGGATTTGAAAGGGCATGGCCAGGATTCATTTGTTTTGGTGATGTAAATAAGATGCTTTTGTGATTGCTTGACAGTTTAAAAGTTAGAAGTCTGTTTGGCATGAAAGTATAACAGCAATAGAAATAGTAGGTCTCAGTTTCTTTCAGATTTTTAGCCCTTAAATATTCATGTAATCACCAGATGTTCCCAGTTTTATTTAAAACGCCGATATAACTGGAGGTTTTATGGTTTAAGGGGTAAGTAGCCCCATGGAGTGCTTCAGAAGTTAACTGTATCTATATATATTTTTTTTTTTTTAGTGTAAATAGGCATCGCTGCTCATTTGTAGGAGTGACTTAGATACAGCTGTGACATGCATCGCCTGGATGCTTTCTGGATATACTTTAGCTATATATGCACTTGGTGGTAAAAACAAACCCATCAAAAGCCAGTAGTTTTAAAAACACACAGATTCCTCTGTTAGGTACTTTAAATCTGTTTCTCCCTTCGTAGTTCTGGGGTGAAAATCCAATTGGAATGAATGCTTTATCTCACTGACATGTGCTGTAAAATTATTTCGAGTTTGGGGTTTTTTCATCTTTGGTAATCATGTTGTAAGTTTTTTCAGAAAATCAGCTGAGCTGCCATAGGTTCAGCTTTTTTTCTGAGTGTGCACATTATGATTAGTTACCCTAACTTTTTTTGACTATTAAAACATGAGTAATTTATTACCGGTCAGTCTTCAATAAAGAAATGGGTTTGAGGTTTTTTAGAAAGGAAGGTATGCCTGATCACTGATAATACAAGTTTGGCCAGGAGAGAAGAAATGTATCTTAACTGAACAAGAATTCCACCTGAGTTGAGAGAAACTTGACCGGCTGTTTTGGTAGGTGAGTTCCACTGTTGCATTTGCAGTAGGTCTGCAGGCCATTCCATGCATTCCTTATGACACAGAGGTTTTTTCAGTCATACTTGAATTGGTGTTTGGGACACATTATATGGACAGTCCTTCCTCAGGCCAAACCTCTGCTGCTATGTGCTACTACTACTACTAACTGTGTCATTAGTGTGTTGCTCATTAACCAGCTGCATTAATAAGCTTTTTTGTACTTTATTAATATAAAAACTTTGGAATCCTGGTGTCTGTACCTCTGCAAACGATGCTGCATGGATCTCAGTTGCTTGTCAGCTTCCATGCAGGATTTTTGGAGTTGGCTCTGTCGGAAGACTCCCAGATCTGTTTCAAACCTCTGGCTCAGGAAGCTGTGCTGCTGGAATAGTGCACCCAGGGCAGCTGTGGTCATGGAACTGGGTGTTTGTTGTGAGGTGCTTGTCCCAGAGCTGCAGCATGAATTTAATTAGCTTCTGTCAGCACTGCTGACAGCTCACGTGCTGATGGAACTACTCTGGCCTGCTTTCATTAACCAGCAATTTCTTCTGTAATATAGTCAAGAAAGGTGTAAAGTTAAGTGTCATATTTGGGATCAGCCTTAGTCTTCTCTACGTGTGTAGGACTTGTGGGTGGATGGCTTTCTGTTTAAATACCATACCTTTGAAAATAATAGCAACCTTAGTATTCCCACAGTATGAAAATACACACATATACATAATCTCACAGTATTACTTAGAGTAAGGATTTGTAAATACTCTTTATTTGCACTGGTTAATCCAAATTTTTATATGTATCTGTAAAATGCAAGCATTGATATCTGACAGTACTTCTAACATTCACAATTTGTAGATGGGATTTGCAATATAAACTGTTTGGAAATGACTTTGAGGGAGAAAGACTGCTGAAACTTGAAGTGATTTTGTCAGGCTAAATGTGATTCCCACTGCTCACGCTGAAGTCTGATACGTGGTTAAGGCAGTGATAAATTTGCTCTTGTGTTTATTTTTTATTTCTGAAGAGATACCGAACTTTGTGGCAGCTAATTAGTCTCAAAGTGCATTATTATCAGGATGTGGATGTATCTGTTGTGAAACAGAAAGGTTGAAATACTGTAAAAAGGAGCCTTGAATTTGACTACAGACCTCTGCTTCAGAGTGTGTGTGTTGTGCTTATTGCAGTTGACAGTGCTCTCAGTCTTGGTCAGGTTTTTCTCCAGGACCAGAATTAGAGCCTGTGGTTTATCATTCACAACACTTCTTCACCATGTAGAAAATTAGAAAATGATTGTGTAATTTGCTATTAAATTGCCTATCTTAGCCCTTTATCTGAGTACAGCTTTTGTTACCAGGTTATGTAGTAGACGTTTTTGTTCTGTATTTCTGCTTTGTTACTATTTTATACTGTGGATGATTAATGTGGTGGAAATTGCTGTTAAATTATGTTTTGTCTTTACAAGAGACTGGAGAAAATACAGTAAAAGAACTCGAGAGAGATTATGTGAGAAAGCACATAAGAAGTGCCCAGCGTTAGTAGTTGTTACACTTACTCACTGAAAGTCAGTCTGACTGACAGCAGCACAAACCCCAATTTTTCAGTGCAGTAAAGTCCTGGAAGAGGTAAGGGCTATTGATGAAGAAGGAAATCCACGTCTACTGAAGTGTTTGATCAAAGCACCCACAGGATCTAGATTTAATTTCTGACCCTGCTACAGGTTTCTGCTGTAATACTGGAAAAGATGATCATGCAGCTATGTAGGGGAGCAGAAGATTGTAAAAAGAGTCTTATTTCTCCTGTGTCTATTTCTGAGCTTACAGGTGACAAATGACTTTATGTAATTATTGGAGGAAAAAATGCTAAAAGTCCTCTTGGGTTGTCTGAAAAAAACTTTGTGTGGAATAGTCAGTTTTCCAGACTTTTTTTTGCACTGATACTCAGAAGGCTGTAATGCATATGAATTATCAATTGAAGTGTATTTAACCAGATTGTTAATTGTAGGTACTAGCTTTGATTTTTCACGCATTTGTTGCTCAGACTAGTTTTGTGAAATTACTGGTATTTGCAATCATATCAGTTGTTAAGGACCCGAAGGTAACCAGTATTTAATTCAGAAAAAAACTTAATTATGTTACTGTGTGGACATACTTGAACTGATTTTGGGATCCAGCTTTGTTAAACATGGGAATACAGTTTTCTAAAATTCCTTAATGAAAGTTTAACTATTGTGAGGTTATGTGTTATTTGCCATCTTACCCTTCTTGATTGGTTTTCATTTGCCGTTTTTATAAGTTTTATGAAATTACAATGGTTTTGTACATTTAGAAGTGTATTAAAAATAAAAGTGATGTTTCCTTTCAAATAAAATAAATGCATATTATTTCAAACTTCGCAGTGCTGTCTGCATGAGGGGAGTGAACAATCACAACGTTGGTGAATGTCTGGAGTAGCTTTTTTCCTGTCATTCTTTCCCAGTGTTTTCTGCACGTTCTGAGTTTGTATTTTATAACAGTAAGTTTTCTTCCATGACTGCTATTACCAACTTTATTCCATTTCCCGTTAATCATCCTCTAAGCATCATCTTTGTCTCTCCAAGGAGTTTCTGCTATTGTCACTGCAGGATTTTCTTCTTTGTCCAGCAATACAGTGGTACAGTCATCCTTTAAATGACAAATGCCTGCTCTTTTCCACAGCCCAGCCACATTGGGCTCTCCTCACACTGTTCTCTCAGCTGCTGGAGTTCCCAAGTGCCCCAAGCCCCCTTTCTGCTCCAGGGGGCCTCTGCCAGCTCTTCCCTTGCTTTTCAGCTGCCTGAATCCCACCTGCTGTTTCTTAGTTGCTTGATTCGTAGTTTTTAGTGGAAATTCCTGTTTCCAATTGCTAGATTGAGTTTACATAAAAACCTTTCTTCTAACATTGCATCTTTTCTCCAAAACAAGTGATAGCACCCAGAAGATTCTATTTGTTAGTGGAGGGAAAAGTACGGGAGGTGCTCTCTAGATAGGCAACTTGATGAAGTCTTCATGAAAAATCTTTTATTTTTAACCACCCTCTCCCCCCTCACATGCCTTTGGTTTCCAAGTGTTGAGAATTTAATGTGTGCCTGAGGGTAGTTTTTTCTGTTCAGGTAATTTGCAGGGGGTGGTGGTTTGTTTTTGGTGTTTTTAATAAAAGCTTGCACCTCTGCGCCCTGCTGAATGGCTGTTTAAGGTATCAGTGTTAGAGTGGGGGTGACTGCCTGTTGTCAGACACTCTCTTCAGTTCAGAGATTTTCAGTCGAATTTTTTTGCCTCAGGCTGATTTTTTTGTGAGAAGTGTTTTAACCATCTAAAAGAATGGTAATATTTTCTCTGCATGGATACCATAGACATGTTTTGGTGACTAATCATTTCAGGAATGCAAGATACGTTACTGTCCTTGTGAAAGTCTGCCCAAATATCGTCACTGACGTGCCTGGAAATTGACAGTTGCAACTTGCGTATGATCTGTGAAGATTTGCAGGAGTTCACGAAGTCAAGTCTCAAGTTTTCACTTCAGCGAGTACTTCGTGACTGAGCCTGTACTTGTCTTTTGTGTAAGACAGCTCTTGAGATCAAGCAGAATCCGCATGTGTCAATCTTGCCGAGCTGCTACTCAGGCCCCACCCCAGGGTTCCTGTCTTTTTCTAAAAATGAATGCTTTCAGCTGCTTTTAACTAATGAGCTGCAGTATTTGAAGTGGGTAAAGGCACTCTTTCTCTCCTAGATTTTTGCTGACAGAACTCCTGGCAGACAGGAGATTTAAAAGAAAAAAGCTAAGTGATGCAGATGCAAAGGAATAAAAGCAATGAGGTGGATTAGGGATAGAAGTTGGTGAAATTCAGATTGGAAAAACAATGGAGACAAATTTGATGGAAGCTGAGGACAAAGCAGAAGAGAGTGATTAAAGTGGAGGCAAGGGAAAAGATTTGAGTTTGATGAACCGCCAGGTTTTGAAAAAGCAAAGCAAATTCAGAAATGTTAGGAGAGTAGATTTGCAGGGTGGATGATCCACCAACAGCAAGGTGATGCTGTTGTAAATGTATGCATTCTTGAAATGATTATCCAAGAGCAGGTGAAGTTGGAAGGACTTTGAGAAGTTTTGTGGTTCAGCCCTGATCAAGGCAGGTCTCATTTGCCCAGGTTGCTCAGGGCTTGGTCAAGCTGCTTTGAACCTCTGCAAGGCTGGAGAGTCCATACCCTGTCTTGGCAATTAGTTCCTGTATTTGACCACTCTTACCAAGTACTGCTGTAGCATCATTATCTTTGATAGATTGACCCTTTTCTCTGCAACACAGGCCAACTGTACATCTTTCCTACGTCTTTCAGCCCTGTCTGGCTAGTCAGTGTTCTCCACTGGGGAGAAAGAGGAGAGCCTGGAAGGGAGCAGCACATCCGCTGTTGGCTGAGGTTTCTCCTCCCTGCACAGCAAAGTGACGGAGCAAAGCTGCTATGTCCCTGAAGAGTGAGTGAAAGCTGGGGGCTGGTGTTTGGGAGGATCCCAGTGCTCCAGCTTCTTGTGAGGCATGTTCTTCCAAGGTGGGTCTGAACAATAACTGTTGACACAGAAGCAGGAAGGGGATAGACAGTGGTGTGAGTGGGACATAGACCAGCAGCAAGAGAAGACTTGGGGACTTGTTGCAGAAGGAGTTGGTCTGGGCATGGAAGTACTTTAGATTATTCTGACAAGAAGGATGAGATTATATTTGAGAAGAGGCATGTCCTGGAAGCTTCGTACCGTGATAGGACTGAAGAAGAAAATCAGTACTTCAGGGGGAAGGGATGGAGCTGGGGATAAGGAACTTAGTGGAAGGACAGAGGATTGAGAAAAGGATATATTGGAAGTGACCATTGAAAGGAGCTAGAATTGGGAGAAACACAGACTGCATTGCTGCTGAGTTCTTGTGTGAGATTGTATGATTCTCCATATTCTCTGGAATAGAGGCAAGTCGTCGACATTGTTCTGTGTGCAGCAGTTCCCTTTGGTTCTTTTTCAGTGTGTGTGAGTTGATAGTCAGCCATGCTACAGTAACAAACGCTGTGAAACAATTTAAACACATACTATTACTCCTTCAGCCCTTGAATTTATCTGGCATTAGATTTCTTTTTCTTCCAAAGTAGCTACTCACCCTTAAACAGTTAGTTCTGCTCAGGCTCTGTCAGAACTCTGCAGCTGCCTGCATTGACTGCATCCCTGACTGCAGCCCAAAGGTGAGAGAAGAGCCATGAGTTCTAGAGGAAGGCAGATGATATTAGAGGTGCTGGGGATTCTTCAAAGATACTTTGTCTAAGAGAGGGAATACTCTCTTAGACAAGTAGACCCGAGCTGAAACACCTTTGAGGTGCTGAGTCTGGTGGAATTGTTTCACTCTATAGTTCTAGTCAACACCAGTGATTGTGAAGCCTTTCTTCTCTGCTGTGTGAAATGGTGTAGCTGTTTTGCAGCCTGCTTCCATGAGGTGTTCTGAAAACTGAGTGCATGGCAAATGCTGACAATACAGACTTCTATTAGCAGTTCAGAGGACAGCCAGCCTCTGGGTACCACTAGCATATAATACCAGAGTTAGTTAATTTAACTTGCTACCAGCTGGCAGTACCTCCAGAAAAGCAGCCCTTGCAAAGTGGGCTGGATAAAACTCCATTTGCTGCTAGTTTGTTTGTTTGGTTTTTTAAGCTGCAACAGTTTTCTGGTCTTATTTGCTGCATAGTATATGAGTACTGGGCTGCTTTGCTTCAGTGCCTGCTTAGGTTGACTCTGTAGCTACAGCATGTTGAATTTTGGTTTGTGAGCAAAGTGCTTCCTAAGTAAAAGTTTTCTGCCTATTTTGAGATGGGAGATGATAAATGAGTACTAAGGAAAGAAGTTATTTTTCCAAACTCACAGTCATGGACATGGCAGAGGAAGAGGCTGAACTCAGGATCTCTTATATCCTCATACAGTTCCTTGTCTCTTAGATTGTAGTATCCAAAACAAACTTTCCTATTTCATTTTCTTCAGAAACATCTGTATAAATGCAATTTAGTCTGGATGGCCTCTTTTTTTCTTGTGTATTACATCTCTTTTAGAGGCTTCATCTTCTGTAAAAGCTTCTTTTCCTGAAAAAATGTTTGGGAAGAATTACCCATCTTCTCTTGGATGTTAAAAAAATGCCTCACACCCATTTTGAATTACATTTTGGGTTCTATCTTAATTGTATCCTCTTTCTGATGCCAGAGTTGTTCAAGGTTCAAATTCCTTATTGCAAGCCAGTATTTTAATCTCCTTAATGTTCCACATAGGAATTATGGAGGATTTTAATCTTGGAAGGCATAGTTCTTACAGAATTTTGCACTGATCATTAGTTATGTTTTTTCTTGTATGATTTTCAGTGTAACATATGAAAAATCTTTAACCTCCCCAAAGGTATCCTTTCTTTCTGCTTCTCTGTATACTAACTGGAAATAAGAAACTTAGCCTGCAGCTCTAGGAAGTAGTCTGGCTCACTATATACTTGGATGTATTTGGAAAATACTGCTTGGGTGTAATTTTCAACTACTAAATTACTGTGGCAGACTTTTTAAATACTGTAGGCACACTGGAGTACCTACGTGGTCTAATTTTGTGCTCCTATTCCTTAGTTTTGATAGAAACACAGTTTTCTCAGTGGTCTTTGAGACTGTTGATGAATTGCTTATTTGAGAGCAGATTTTTGGATTGTAGAGGTAAAAATAGTTTAATTTATTTTTAAAGGTAATCATAAGTAAATTAAACCTCCTAGATTATTTTTCTCAGCCTTGAATTATAAACCAGCAGGCCATAGAACCACACTAGGCTTCAAAGCTGTGATGTGATCTCCCATATTAAAACATGCCTGGGTAAAAATGTGTGTCCAAAGGGGTGGCTCTGTCTGGTTCCGTGAGATACAGCAGTCACTCCCTAATCACTCTCCTCTTGTCTAACAGATTTTATCATGGGATACTTCATTATTTTAAAGGACAGAATGTTTTGTTTTGGTTTTGTTTGAACAGAAGCCTTTCTGGAAAATCTAGGGAATTGTTCAGTTAGACTTTCCCAGTTGTGTCATTGTTTTTACATCTCTTACTGGCACTGGAGAGATCTTTGATTTATACAGATAAAGCCCTGCTGTTGTCATGGGTGACTATGGGTGAATCGTCAGCTTTGTTTCAATTCTGAGGACAAACAGGTATCATTACCTGTACTGTCATTACCACCTTCATTCTTTGTACACTGGTTAAATGATTTATATTTAACTGAAATTTGTATGTGGTTGATGCACTTTAATTTAGTAACTGCTACCTGAAGTCTTTAACATCTGAGTTAATTGAGGTAGTCATACTTATCTATTCAGATAGCTTTTATTCCTTTAAAGTATTTTCCGGATAAATCAATCATTCTTTGCATCTATTTTATGCAAAACATAACATAAAATATTTGTAGCAGCTATACAAAAATCGCATTAAACTGGGATTACCTAGTTCTGGGTCTGTATTTCAATTTTCTGTTTTTTGAACACTTTCTTTCTAGGTAGACAATGTTATTAGCTCAGATAAATCGAGACTCTCAGGGAATGACAGAATTTTCTGGAGGAGGAATGGAGGCCCAGCACGTGACTCTGTGTCTAACAGAAGCTGTAGCTGTGCAAGGTGAACCTTCAGGTTAAAATACCTCTACATTATTATGTCTTTTCTCTTTGAAACTCAGATAAAACACTAAAATTCATGTCGTGTATTCTGAATTAAAAGTCCAACAGAAAACAGTTAACTGAGATTGATTAAATTCACTAATTTAATTCTGGATGGAAATTATCTTTTAGTTAAGATAATAGAAGTGTAAATGTGCCAAAAATATATGAAATATAAAATCTGACTTTATTCTCTGTATAGTCTTACTCTTTTATACTTTGTAAATTCAGTTTCTAAGTATGTATTAAACAAGTTCAGTTTTAAAATAGATTAATGACTTGAAATTGGCTTAAAGTTGATGTTTCCTGACAGCTTTAAGATTTTATATGATTACAAACTCTTTCCTAAATCTGCATTTTAATCTAAATAGTTTTGTGTGTATTAACGACAGGTAGTGTTGTACAAAACAAATTTATCAGTACAAGTCATTATTTCCACTGTTGGCTCTGATGATTTAATTCATAGTTCTCCTAAAACCTCAGCTTTGTAGTTACTTATTCAGTGACACTGTATTCTTTTTAGTTAAAGAAAATAACATTCTAGCTGTCATGTTTATAGAGCAAAGCCTTGAACATATGACTCTAGTATGTGTCCCAGGCTCAGAAACCAGAAAGCAAGAGCTACTTGCTCTTATTATTTGTCAAACCAATATGCTTTGAGGGGATGTAATAATTTATGGCGGTGTTTAGGTTGAGATTTCTAGGGTTTCGTGCTGGTTATAGTGACGGTGAACTTTTTTCCCTGCTAGATGGTGACAACTTGGAAAACATGGAAGGTGTAAGTTTACAAGCAGTTACCCTGGCTGATGGCTCCACTGCTTACATACAGCACAATTCTAAAGGTAGGCAAAGGACTGCAAACTGATGGCTATTCAAGTGGTATTCCCCTTTCTAACCCTCTCTTTGCATTGTAAAGTCAGGCAAAATCTCTACAATATTTCTGAAGTTCCAATTCCAGTTGGAAATTACAGTAATACTATAAAATAAATATTTTATTTTTTCTACTAATAAGATGCAAAAATGAAATTCAGAACATAAGTCAAATGAAAGAGAAGTGATCTTTATGGTTCCAACCCAGATATCAACATTCTGCCTAACAGATAGGATAGCAGACCTTTTCTGGTTTTGTAATCCCATAATTTTAAAAGCTCTTTACAGTCACACTGTGCTTTCTATTTACCAAACATTATTTCTTGTTGATATTTCATTTATATGTTAATCTAGAAAGTATCAACTGTGTGTTAAAACTGTGATGTGTTACACAACTGGAATTCTTAAAAATATTCTGTGTATTTCAGATGGTAAATTAATGGATGGCCAAGTGATTCAATTAGAAGACGGTTCTGCTGCTTATGTTCAACATGTACCTATGCCTAAAAGCAGTGAGTGCAATAATACAAGGAATATGTTACAAAATAATGTATTACTGATAAATATTAAGTAATTAACAGTCATGATAATAGCTTGATTTCTTATTTTAATGGAAATAGTTATGAAGAGATCTTAGGTATTTTGTAATTCTAGGTGTTTGGTGTTTAATCTTTCCATCTAATGGATTCTTTGAACTCTTGCTGAAGTGCTATAATTCTTCCTTTTGAGCAGGGGACAGCCTGCGTCTGGAAGATGGACAAGCAGTTCAGCTGGAAGATGGAACTACGGCATTTATTCATCACACCTCAAAAGGTAACTGTTTTGGCAAGTGGGATTTATGACATGAGTGTTCAACAGAACTTCAGAAGTGTAAAACAGGATACTCTCTGAAAACTATCATCTTACTTAGTGAGATTCCCAGTGTGGATTACTTGTTGCTTTAACTTTGTGAAATCTGAAAATTATTGAAATGAAACTGGTTCAGTTCCTTACTTGGCCCTCATGTAACAGTTATAAATGTAATCATACCCAGTGTATTTCACTGGTTTTTTAGCCCAGGATCACATTAAAGTGGATATATACCTTTAGGTAGTAGGTCAGAAAATGTGACAGCTGACAATCAAGAATGCAAATGTATTTATCCCAAATGATAACACGTTTCTTCAGAAGATGGTTACACTAGTCTTGGAAATAGTACCACTTCTCTAGAAAAAGTGATCAAGTGTATATTTTAAGTCTGCTTAAACTAGTGTGACTGCATTTTACAACTGACAATAGTAAGAGGAAAGAATGTAATATAGAATTTTTTTGTTAAAAGTTGTTTTATATTTTGTGTTTCTTTTGCATATTTCCATGATTCTCTTCTTAAAATGTGAGATTTATGAATTCTAAAATCTGAAGTAATGATATCAGTAGATCTCTTAGATTATTTTCATTTTATTATGATTGGATTTGAAATGGAAAGCATATTTGTGTTCCTGATTTCCTTCGTATATAAAGCTAGATCAATGTAAATTTTTTTTGTACTTTTGTAAGTGTAGAAATAAAACTATGGGAGGTGTTGTCTTGAAAACAAATTCCTGTGTTATTCATGGTATTATTTTAAGTGGTTATATTTCTCATGTATTTCATATGTATGTATGACTTCAGGAGACACTTCCTGAAGAGCAGTAGTTTCTCGTGTAGCACACTGCTGCTCCTTTCAGAATCCTAACACTTTGCAATATCATTCCTCAGACAGTTATGACCAGAGTGCGCTGCAAGCTGTGCAGCTGGAGGATGGAACCACTGCCTACATCCACCACACGGTGCAGATGCCACAGTCAGACACCATTTTAGCCATCCAGGCTGATGGCACAGTGGCAGGTCTGCACACAGGAGATGCTGCCATCGACCCAGACACCATCAGTGCTTTGGAGCAATATGCAGCCAAGGTACTCTGCAAGGCATTTTCTCTATCCATCATGTTTTAATGTACAGCACAACATATCTGGCAGCACAGTTGTTGTTTAAGAAATAAAATCATAACTGAGAGAGTCTCAGGCTCCTAGAAAAGAGAACACCAAATTGTCATGACAGTGCTTCACTGCCATGAGCAGCCCTGGTGTGTAGTGTTGCATAAAAAGGAGAAAAGATTTAACACTGAACTGGAGTCAGATTTAGAAAGCAATTTAGACAGCTAAATAATAATCTTCTCTATACTATATGATGGCAAAGGAGTCTCTTGAAAGGACACTGTTTGGAAAGAAGGACAAAGTTAAATTATACTTGTTCAGGCACTATGGCTGGATTAATTTTTTTTCCTGAATGGAAAGAGTGTGGCCTGGTGTACTGAGCAAGGACAACACATGGTATGAAGTGTAGAAAAGACAATTAATTACTGAGTTCAGAAAAAAACTTCTTTGATCCATATTTTCAGTAGTAAAAATGCAGTCTGATGCACAGAATTCATGTTGTTTGCTTTACTGGACTTTTGTAAGGCATGGTATAAGTATGGTAATGGGTGATGCAACTTCCATGACTCTCTAGTTAAGCAGTGTCCCAGTTGCTGGATAATTGCCATCAGTGCTTGTAATGCTCTGGAAAAAGAACAGAGTAAATTTTAAACTCTGTCCTCTTAGTGTCACTGACAGTTGTCAAATTTTGGGAGAAGGCCAGTTAGGATAATTAAATAACTTATTCAATGTTCTTTTCATTATGCTTCTGTCTGTTAGAATTGAGAGATCCTAAGGCAGGCAGTCAAACTGTGTTGTGGTGGTATGCCTTAGGATTTCATTAAGTAAAAGGTAATTCAATGTTAGTTGAGCTGTAATCACAAGCTTTTACACATTCCATAGCCACTACTTCATTTAGGTTAAATCAATTATAACTTTGCCCTTCTTAACCAGCAGCTATATTAATCATGATTTCTGATAAGTTTCTGTTTTGAGAAGATGAAGAAGAAACAGAAGGAATGCAAATAAATTTGCTTTTTCATCCTATTTAACTCAACTTTAATTCTGTTTTTTAATTCTGTAATGTGAATTTGTTTTCTGTAATGCACTTGTGTGTTTGTTTAGGAAAAATTGTTTTCTTTAAGCTTCCATCTCAGAACCTTGTTCTGAATGGTACTGCTGGAACCTTTAGGGAAAGTCAGTGAAAGTGAGTTTCCAAGCACTACACCTGGTTTATGTACAAAACCAAATAATAGCTCAGTGGTCAGAACCCTGGATCTCTCTTAAAAGGAGAAATGTGGATTTGTGATTCTTCTCCATGTCCGTGCACACTTCACAGTGAGGCAAGGTACACTTTTCATATCAGCGGGTGTTACAGACACTTTGAAAAAGGTATTGAAGAAATTAAATACACATGGTAAGTCTATGATAGGATTTTATAAAATTTTAAGTAGCCCAAAGAAGAGTAGTGACTTGTCATTGGCTGCACCAGTTTCAGAACTGAAAAATATCAGGTGAAACTCTTAGGTTATGGGTTCAAGAAGGATGAAGAAGACTTTTTCAAACAGCTCAAAGTTAAGCACTGCTTGTAGGATATTGTGGACACTAATATGTCCTTGGATTCAAGGAGTAATTAGATAAATTCTTGGAAGAAAAATGTGTCCATGGCTATTAGGCAGAAACATGTGACTTCTGGTTCAGGAAGTTCATAAACCACAAATTGCTTGGAGGTTGGCAGAATATTATGGGGAATGCATCACTACATGCTTGGCCTGTTTGTTTAGTGTTCTCCAGCATCTGCTACTGGCTGCTGTTGGAAATGAAATGGTGCAGTAGTTTGGTCTTTAGTTTGACTCAGTGTAGGTGTTCTTGTGTTTTTATTTGAAGGCAGACTAAATCTTTCTTTAGCATAAAAGAAAGTATTTTAGGAGGAGCTCAAAGATCTGCCCTGGAATCCTTCTAGAATTCTAACGATACTGCAAAAGAGAAGTTTAAAGTTGGGTGTCTTTTTTTGTTTGGTTTTTTAAGGTTTTCTTTTCAAAACTTAAAGGATAAAGAAAAACAAAGCTGCATTTGGAGAGTGGTGGTTCTTCTTTGTTTCCCTGTCCCATGCAACAGGCAGAAACAGAAGGATCAGTGGGGTGCCCAAGATCAGTGCAGAAATAAGGGAGTTCATACAAAGAGATCCAAGCAGATTACCCAGAAGCTCACTGGAAGGTGGATCATGTACATTTTTCATTGTCCCTCACTTCTCCTTCAGGCATAGAACCACTTGCCCACAGCATGCAAAGCACATGCAGACTTAACTAGAGTCCTCTAATTTTGGGCTGAGTCAATGCCACCATCCTCCCAAAGCAACCAAGGAAAAAAGGTCATTGCTCTCAATGAAGTCAGAAGATAGGTGATGAAATAGTGAAGAGGTTACAACACGAACTTTCCTTCCATAAGCTGCTTTCCTGTGCCATCACAGCTGCTGGCAAAGTACAGTTCCTGGGATTTGTGCATGCCTCAACACATGCACACACATTCTGTTAGGATCATTTGTTTCCAGTAGTTGATAAAGTTCTAATTTCATGTCAGTAGTTCTCTCAAGAACTACAAGAACAGCAGGAAGTTCAGGATGAGGTAATTCAAGTCTCCTTTCTGTGCAGGTTCTCTCCCCTCCCTTTAAAAATTCTGAGGGAGAAGGTCCCAAAATGGCTGTTGTTTCCCTCTGAAAAAACACCTGAAAATTACCTGCTTTCTGACTCTCTTTTCAAAATTTTTGTAATGTACATTTGCCTCTGCTTGGGCACTTTACTCATTACTGTTTTAACTCAAAGTTCCCCAAAATATATTGCTCGTAATTGTCTGATTTAGAGAGAGAGTGCAGTGTGAAAACTTCTTGTGGGATGAGTTCCTCCCGGTCTCCAAGCAAACCGCTGGGGGCTGATGCTTTGGGCAAGCTACTTTACACAAGCACCAGTGTTCTCAGGAGCCTGCCGTGGCCTCTTGGGTGAAAGGGCAGGAGCAGCCCAGGGGAGGGAGGGTTCCTGCCAAACTGTTTTAGAGAAGAATAGAATCACTTAGACTAGGCTGAGGTACATCAGTCTCAGCCTTGAATATAATGGATGCAGAGAGTATTGTGAATGCATGTGCTTAATACAGAGACAATTAAGGAATGGGAAACTATGCAAAGTATATGTTAATTTTTTTATTCAGCGGCCAGTAAGATCCTGTTCTTTGAGTTGCTTCATATGAGAGAGTTTGGAGTGATTTTTTGAACTGCGTAATTATATTTTTATTTAAATAAGAATTTCACATTAACATCTAACAGTCTTTCAAATATTTTTATGAGCTCCTTGGAAACAGCAATACCTTTCTCCTCCTGGAGACTATTTTTAAAAACAAACCTATGTAGTAATACCCAAGTCCTTGCTTAGTTGTAATTTGACTAGTAGACATGTAACACATTGTCTTAGGTATTTTGATTAAAAAAGCAGTTGTGCTGTTTGAAACAAGTACATTATGCTTAAGAAGGAGTGAGAGAGAAATCTTTATTATAAAATAAGTAAATGTTTGGGGTTTTTTTGTCAGAGCTCAGTATTGTTGAATTTATTGATTTAATACTTTTGTCAGTCTATTAATTTAACATACTTGGTTCTTGCAATCTTTCCTACCCTGTTATGAAACAACTTTGCTATGCTCACTTTGCCTGTTCTGTAGTTCAGGTGCTGCAAGTGGTGATTTTTATGTAAGCTCGTACTAGAGGATAACCATGTTCCAAGAGGGAGCTAGAGAGCTATGAAATAATAAACCCCCAGAACTGTCTGTAACCCTCTGTTTCTCAGATGAATAAAAATAACCTGTAAATGTTTTTCCCATTTCAATTTTGTTTTTCAGGTGTCTATTGATGGAAATGACAGTGTTAGTAGCACAGGAATGATAGCTGAAAATGAACAAGATAAAAAAATGCAGGTATGTGCCCAATACAAAATAATTAAATGTATTTATTTCTTTTGTCTTCTCTGCCCAGCAAGGTGCATGATAGGGAGCCCTGTAGCCATGAACTAGGGTCTGCTGCTACCCTTCAGAAGTTATAGATTTCAAACTATACAGATAGATTGCATTATCTCACTCTGTACAAGATCCTGTCACAAGATTTTTAGATCTTCTAATGCTCACTGTTTTCTATGAGGTTTTTCCTGTTACAAGGTAATTAAAAATTATGTTGGCTTCCTAAGATTTTTCAAGCTGACCTGAGTATTTCATCAATAAGAGTCTAAGTATTTCAGAAGTTCTTTTCCAGAGAGGAGCTGACTTTTGATAGTACTTAAAGCAGAAGGAATGCTGTCTCGATTAATAAATTTCTTCTAGGAGAGACCATTCCAGGCATATGTCTGGAACTATTCTCCCTTTGATGACTTATTTTGATTCCACTTGCCCTGTTGGGATCCCTGACTCTTATAGCAGGTGTTATAAGGAATCAATAGATAAGTGTGGCTCCTAGAGAATGCTTAAAGAATAGAAAAATACTTCCATTTCTTTTTCAGGATCCATGCTGTTAGTACATAGAAATGTAAAAATCTTTTAATATGAAAAGATTGACTTAAAAGTTCAAAGGATAATGGAAAATACAGGTGCAGCTTACTAAGCCTCAAGCTTTTTTCCCTGGGATCCATAAAATTATGTAAGGAGAATGGTATTTGACATTATAATGTATTTTATTAAAGGAAAAGACAAAGAAAAACATATTCTGGGCTTCAAATATACAACAAAATTAATACTAAAACCTCTATATCCTCACATGTTCAGATGACAAAATCAAAAATGGAAAAGTCATTGCATTGAGAATGGGGCTTCTCTGGGCAAACCTTTTCTACTTTTTGCTTACTTTAAGAAATAATGAAGTAGACAAGGAGGAAAAATATCTTCCAAGATCAAATTATATTATCTGTGAAAGGAAATGTCTTCCAAGATCAAAATACATTATCTGTGAAGGGAATAATCAGGCTCACCTCTGACAGTTAGCTCACATTTTCTATTCTTAATCTTTTACAAGTTAGGTCCTACAATATTTAAAGCTGCAGACACTTCACTTTTGCCTGTGTGGCATGACTGTGGAAGGAGAGAATAGCTAATACATTCATTATTTACTGTATTGGACTATATTTCAGAAAATGAAATTAAGAAATTCAGAGGGTTTGCACACTTGTAGGTTGGAATAGGGATACAACTCCAATGAAAGGCAAAATTCAAGGAAGAGTAAGATAAAATCTTCATTGGTTTTACCTGAAGTAAGAGCCTATTAAGCAAAACTACCTGTGATCAGTATCCATCTAAATATTGATTTTGGCCTCAGCCCCAAAGCAAACTGAATGTGGAGGTGGTTTTATCTTATATATATATGGCAACATATGTGTCATATGGAAATGTGCCAATCTTATGGAGCATTATATGTTCCAAACAAAACAAGATCTGATATTTCAAAAAGGTAGTGAGGCTTAGTCTCAAATTCTGACCCTTATAAGGTGACTACAGTTGGCCTTCAGTTGAGGGGGCCCAAAGCTATCAATTATGTGTGAAAATATAAATCATTCTTATATCTTGATTTAAATAGATACCTGCTTGTAACTCATTCTGTATTAATATATAATATATAAATCTCATATTTAGATGTAGAATTAAATAGTTGTATATTTATAAGCTTTTTAAGTACACAGGTAACAGAACAGATGTCATACTGCTAAGCAGTCACTCAGACTTGCATGTGGTTAGTTAGGTGTTTCAGCAAAGAAAAAAAGCATAAAACCTCTTTGTGATTTCTGCATGGGAAAACAAAAGACTCTGTGTGCCCAAATGGATATCTCACTATTTCCTTTCAAACCTGTCATACCCATCTGTTCATAATACACACTTTGGTTATATGATTCTGCTTTTATGTGTTCAATAGAAAAATCTGATCCGAGATCTTTGTTTTTCTCCTGTGTTACCACTCTGAACTCAGGATGCATTTGTGACCTCTTAAAAAGAGGGGGGTTTTTAATCCTATTTATTTATTCTATTTAAAAGTATTTGAAGTGCACTCTTCCTCACAGTAAGTTTCACATTATTATACAGGTGCTTTATTTTCCCACCCCCTTTTTGTATCCATCTTAATATTGGTAAGATTATGGCTGGTTATTTCCTTGCAAATATCAGCACATTACATAATTGTTTTCATTTTCTTTTAAGCTTTGGCATACTTGAGCTTTATAGCAGAACTTAGCAAGTATGTACATATTTTTATATGCTGGAACAACAAAAAAATAGTAATAGGTTTACTGATAGAAAAAAAAATTAGTGCTTCAATGCAGGTGCTCAACCAAGTGTTTTCTTCATGATCCTTAATGTATTGAAGTGACTCTTGTGATTGATGCTGTCAAACAATGGTATCGGTAATGGGTTTCTTGATCCAGGAGGTTGATTTTCTGGAAATCATGAAATGATGGAGTTGAACGTTTCAGCTGATTAAAAAATTTATATTGAACTTTGCTCCTTTAGTCTTAAGAACAGTCTGAAGGTAATGGGTTATCCCATCCTCTCTGAAGAATCTGTAGGAAAGGTGTTCTCAGTCAAATTTCTGATTTTTCTGAATGAGGAAATAAAGGTCTGTGTGCTGTTGCAGGGCTGCAGTCTCATTGGTATGAGGGAGATGTGGTGGGAGAGCTCAGATGGCTGCTGTGCTGTGGTGATGGATCCAGGCTCTTTGAAAGGGCCCGGTGGGGAGGGAGAGGAGCAGGAGCTGCCCTTCCTGTGGGGACAGCAGGACTGCACAGGGTTTTGGGATGGGTGCTGTGATGGCTGTCTGCCACAGGGTGCGTGATCAGGAAGAAGATGAGGCCTTCTTCAGACAACTGGAAGAAGCCTCATGTTCACAGGCCCACATCCTCATGGGAAATATTAACATCCCTGGTATCTGCCAGAAGGGCATCACAACAGGGCACGTGAGGAGCATTCTGGAGTTCAGGGTGGCAACTGGCAATCTAGAGTAGGTTACTGAGCAGCTGACAAGGTGAGACACTTTGCAGGGCCTCAGTTGCCAAGAAGAATTAGTTGAGAATGTGAACACTGGGAGCAGACTTCAAGAGTCTCCATCCTTGGAGATATTCAGAACCCATTTGGATATGGCTGTGAGCAACCTGCTGCAGCTGACACTGTTTTATGCTGAGGGTACTGTCTGCTCATCCATCCCGTGAAATGTTCTTTTGACAGTTTGGAATAGAACTGGATCTGTAACAAAAGGGAGGTGGTTTAAAAGGACAGACCTTTTAAAATAGTCTCGATTGCTTTGCTTACAGTTATATCAAAGTGCTGCTCTTTGGGCTTCTGCCTCTGTGTTCAGTCTGTATGAATGTTTCTTGGATGTCAGGGTATGAAGGAGCCTTTACAAGGGGTTTCAGTTGCCTCCTGAAGCTGTGCTTTATATATTCCTGTTGTCATGCCAGAAGGGAGAGTAGAACCTAGCTCACATTGCTCCAATTAGCTTGATGAAAGTACATGCATGGCAGACCAAGTACAAAATGCTTTCCTTCATTTTCAAAAAGTGCTCATTCTAAGGACATTTAATTCTTGTTTGGCCTTTCCATGAACTTATCTTTGAAGGTGGTCTGATTTATGGCTAATCTCCCTTAGGAACAGATCTAGTGCCTCAGATATAATCTAAGACTTGTCTGTCTACTAATTTGGTCCTTTTACCACTGTGCTTTTGAATTATTTGTCTTTGCTATTTGGCTAACTAATGCAAGCTTTTAAATTTGCTAGGTACAAGTAAGTATGTTTTATGGTTTCCATCATGAGAATTCGATTTTCAGTTCTTTAGTTTATTTGTTGAGGACTCAGAAATACATGGCATAGCAAAGACAAACAAAAGAAACCTGTCAGAATCAGCTCTGGCTTGATAGCAAAATAAAGTGTGCAACTTCTCTGATACATTTTGGTTGTTGTTTTTTTTAGTATGTGGTTTGGTTTTAAAATTTTTTTTCTCTTTCACTTAAGATTGTCTTGCAAGGACATGGAACAAGAGTGACTGCAAAATCTCAACAGACTGGAGAGAAAGCCTTTCGCTGTGATTATGATGGCTGTGGAAAACTGTACACAACTGCTCACCATCTTAAGGTGCTGAGATGTAAAATGAGATGTAAAATATGCATTGCTACTTTGTAGATAGGATTTTTTAAAAAACTATTATGTGGTTAAAAGTAATAGAAATGAAGAGAGAGCAAGTTGCAATGGGGCTGTTTTGTCAAATGTTTATTGGATTGATTTTACAGTAATTGGTGGTGCTCAGCTGAGTTTGCTTAGTGTTCTGCATAGATGCAGGTGTGGGAGCAGGTTAAGCTGCTATATTAACAGCATATTGAGCTTGCTTCCACCAGCAGTGTCACAGAAATTCTGGAATCCAGCATTCACTTTATCAACTTTACATGTATGCATGATCATGCAAAAATTCCAGTTTTTGAAATATTTCACCATCATAGTACAAAGTGAGACTCTTCAAAACTAATATTCACAGTGAAAAGCTGGAACGTCTTTTCTTCACAGATGGCAACTTTTTAATTCTCTTCCTTTTTTTAAATTAAGTAAAGGAATTACTGAAATGGTAAATAGTGTAGGGCTGCTCACATTCCAGCTGAGGCTGAGACAATCCCTTGCTGATGAGGTAACCCCCTCACAGTGCTGCTTTGTCTCTGACTAAATACAGGGGTCGGTGAGTGATTGGCTTTATGAGTCACTTGCTAAAATGATGTCCTTGCTGTAGAGGTTTCGTGCAATATAAGAACATCATTGGAAGCATTCAGTGGAGTCAAAACTTAGATAGAGAGTGGGCTCTGAGGCATATTTGTCTACTGTCTTTAATGTAGTTGCTTGATGGCAACTCTGCATGTATTTACAGAAGTGTTTTGTGCAAAACTGACTGGCATGATTAGGTAAGACCTTGGAAAGAGACATCTTTAGTTTTAGGGAAAACATTGTTACCATATTTCATTATTTTTTCATCACTGATATAAACAGACACTTGAATGTGAATCTTAGTAAGATAAATAAAATATGTTGACTTTGAAAATGAACTGTTTCTGTGCTGAAGTAACCAGATACAACAGTTCTCTAAGTCACTGTATTGGATGTCAACAGGTGCATGAAAGGTCTCACACAGGAGACAGGCCATATCAGTGTGAACATCCTGGATGTGGCAAAGCCTTTGCAACAGGTAATCTTTCGCAGGCTGGCTCCTCCTGCATGTTAGTGTTTGTCTGTGAATAAAGATTTTAGTATTGCCTTTTTTAACTGCTACGTAGGTTGGGAGAACTGGAAAAAAAAATCATCTTTTCAGCTAATGTAGCACATAGAAAGGACAGAGGATTTAACTCTTACTGAAGGGGGAATGAGGTGAAGCACTCAACACTTACCTCACTCTTCACCTATCATCTACAGTCAAACT
Source organism: Eulacestoma nigropectus (assembly GCA_013397775.1). Taxonomy (NCBI): domain Eukaryota; kingdom Metazoa; phylum Chordata; class Aves; order Passeriformes; genus Eulacestoma; species Eulacestoma nigropectus. The sequence continues at coordinate 663,694 of VZTE01001628.1, read as the reverse complement.
AAATGTTAAAAAATAGGCCTTTCTTACCATTAAACTGGTAGTGAAAGTTAAATGAGTTGATAATAGAAAGCTGAACCTGCAGGCTAGAGGCAGATTCCTGATCTTCTGGTCTGAATTTGAAAGGAACTTTGATAGAAGATGCTGGTTTAAGTGTTCTTTGTTGAATTTCTTTCAGAGTGACATCTGTCATGAATTGAACTTTCCATTTGTACAGATTACTCTGCTCATAATTACACTCTCCCTGAGGTTGAATTTGATTGTGCAAAATGCAATTATGAGGAATGAAGCATGGAAGAAAGTGGAAGAGCAAAACTTGTTTCAAATTTTATTCTTTTACTTTGAATGTAAATTAGCATAATGCTTAGAAAAGTTAGGCTCTGTTTTTTTAAATAAAGTATTTTTAAAATAACTTCATCTTATCTGGCTTTGAACAGCTGTTTGTTTATAAGTACTATATTTTTGGTCAGAACCATTGTACCATTGTAGTTCAACAATCTTTGCCTCGGACAAAATTCACTTTTAAGTACTGAATACTCTTTGGTTTAAATGTTAAGAACTCTCCTGGGTTGGATCATGAAATTTAGTTTAGATGTAAAAGTGAATTAATGCTCAGCTTGGTTCACATGCTTCATGCTTTTAAAAACATCAAGAATAGGAATTTCAGTTGTTTTGGGGAGAACACTGAAATTAAAGCAGATGCCATTTTCTTACAGACTTTATTTTGTAGAAATGTTTACATTACTTGTGGGTACAAGTGAAATTCAGGTTCATTTTCTAAAATGGCTGTTTCAGGCTTCTTTAGTCATTATCTTTTCAGAGAGGTGCTGAAAGGAAAATCTTGGTTAAATGCTCATTGCAAACTAATTTATAGAGAGCCTGATCCAATGTTCACTTCAGACTGGTGGTTTTTGATGATGATGAGTTCCTAGAAGTAATCTTAAAGAGAATGAGTGTCTGTGACTGCTCTTGGTTAGCTCCAATATGTGTGATTTTACTGCTGACTTCATTAGTGGTATTGCTTTTCCTATGAGCAAATAATTAAATATAATTTTGATGACAGTAGTGGGAAGAGGTAAAAACTAGATGGAATGCACAGCATATGGCTTCCTCAGAAGGCTGAATAAATATTTGTCCACATTGTAATAATTGCAGTTCATCCTTCTGAAGGGAAGGAGAAGCATTATGGAAGTGTATTTTCTTCAAAAATAAAGAATGAAAGAATTTCTGAACTGTTACGCAGAGTTCTGCTGCTCTGTAGGGTAGAATGAAGAGCTTGTGAAGAATGAAGGAGTAAATTCTACTCACCAACATTCCTGATTGGAATGGCAAGCACAGCTTTTGCCGGTGATGGTTTATGCGTGTCCTAGTTTTGTGCTTATGCTGTGATAACATCCTTTCTGATCTCCAGGGTATGGGTTAAAAAGTCACGTGCGAACACACACTGGTGAAAAGCCTTATCGGTGCACGGAAGAGAACTGCACCAAATCCTTCAAGACTTCGGGAGACCTGCAGAAGCACATTCGGACCCACACAGGTACTACCAGCACACATTACTTTTTTGTTAATTGACTTAGGTGCATTTTTAGTTTTTTCTCTTTCCTCATTCTGTGACTTTATACTTACAAAATCAGCCTGTGTATATTCTCTTTCTGAAGCCCAGTGAGCTCAGCAGCATTTCAGCATGGTAAGCATTTAACTGCAAATCCAGCATGCTTTTCTTGGAACAAGTGCCTAAGCATTCACACTGCTATTGCAAATGCACTAACTTTTAGCAGTGCCTCACTTACACTGTCACCGAGTCACTCCTTGCCTTTACAGCTTCATCTGCAGCTGTAACAGAACAAGGAACTTTTCCTCAATCATCTGTCTTGCCTTTTAGAAATGGCTTCAGTGTTCCTCAGTTTTAGTGCTTTAATATGACTCGCATGCTAGCTTCATGAAGGTTGATATTCTGAGTTTGTTACCCTGATTTCTCATCTCTTCTTCCAGCAAAAACAAAAATATCATAGCAAACCGTCACTAAAACTTGCAAAGGCATAAAAAATAAAATCATACATTTTGTCTAAAAACATTAAATTGAAAGCCAAGCCACAAATCCTAGACAGCACACACTACACTCTGCAAAACTCTGTGGGTGCACACACATGTAAACAAGTTTGCACAATGTCTCCTTTATGCCTGTGATCTTAAAAAAAAAAAGAAAAAAAAAGAAAAACAACCCTTAAATGTAGGAAGAACAATCTATCATTTGCTAACCTATTCCATTAAATATATTTATGTCTCTGCTAGAACACTGACAAGTTTTTCCACTGAACTGTCTGAATCTTAGTGAGTTAAGAAGAAAAAGTAAAAGAAATAGGGGTTTGGATTTTTTCCAAATTAAAAATAATAATATGGGGGGGGTGGGATGTAAATACAGGCAATAAAATTGTAAAAACTCAGGATTACATTAAGATATTTCTGCTTTTTTGGACTTTCATACAGAAAGACAGTCTGTTGGGATTAGTGCTATCTTGATTTTTAAACATCAGGATGAACACGTTATCATCTCAGCTCTAGCAAAGAACAGTTGATATGCACTGCATCCACTACAGACTATGAACTGAAAGATTTCTGTAGTATGGACAACTTCATTAGCTGTGGACTGTTTTCTTTACTTTATGGCCACAGAAGTTGTGTGGTAATTTAATCTCTCTCTGTTGAGCAGTTGAGACAAAAGACTTGAGCCAGTCCTATGTAACCTACCCACCTGAACAATATTAGTAATAGAATTATAATCTCCCAGCAGTCCAGGGGCCAGAGGTGTCTTATTTTAGATTTATGAGTGTTTTCAGGAAGCTAAAGAACGAGAAGAAAATTGCAGCAGCTCCTTTGTGCGGGTGGGCGGAGCAGTGTGCGCTCATGCCTTGTGCAAGCTGCAGCAGTGCACCCGGTGGAGGCAGGTCTGGGCTCTCCCACTCTCTCCCATGGCTCAGAAACCTTTCCCTTCCTTTAGTAGCTAGATCCGGGTGAGTGCTTCCTTCATTTTCTGCCTGTTTTAACCAAAAGTGGCTTTTCCCCCCTCTGAGTAGAGTCAAGTCTCACTTTCAGTGCCATCAAATGCTTGCCTCAGGTTTCTCCACGACTTCCCCAGACACACAATTTTGGGATCAGTAGAGCTGCTGTGGAGGGTACCTCGTGCTGCAGTGGGGCAGAGCTTCAAGGCTTTGCATTTCTAGTGCTGGAATTCTCTGTCACCTGGAAACAGGTCGCTTTGCTAGAAGTCCATTAGAATTTGAAAAGGCTCCTTCAGGGACCGGTCGGGTAACATTCCTGCGGGCATTGTTTCAGAGCGATCTGTTTTGGTTTCTGGTGCAGGGTCTGTTGCTGGGTGGGGTTGGCTCTGCAACCCTGCTGCTTTCAGACGTGTTTGGGGTCCTGGCTGAAGCAAGGATTAGGGGAGCCATGGTAACACAACACTCAGGCGTGTACGGGGGAATACACACAGCTTTGGCAGGAAGCTGGAAAACCTTCCCAAAACAGCTGCCCGAAGGAGTGAATAGTAGTTTCCTCTGCCAAGGAGCGAACTGCTTAGGAGTTTCATGGTATACTGTCTATCAGGACTTGTTCTTTTAAGTACCTATTGTTGTATCTGTAGTGGTGTTCTGCTCTCTCTTGCTCTCAGATTCTGCTCTTTGGTAAGCAGCACAGTGCGTGGAATGTAGTTGGCTCTAGAAGTGGCAAATTACACCAGGACAGCCTGTCAGTGGCTCGAACTTCTCCAAATTTAACCCCCTTTGCTCTCCTTCTCCGTGTGCTTTGATAGATCTGAAAGGTCAGGGTTGTTGGAGTATTATTGGTTGGCCTTGTCTGCTATTCACAGTGAAATGGTTTGGTGCAGTGATGAAAGTTATTGTGCTTAAAGTTATATTACGTGAAGATACTTACTTTAAAAGAACCTGTAATTGTGATTTGCTTTGGTTTGGGGGTTTGAAACTTGAGTTTCATGGCTGCTTCTCTTTAGAAAGTTTGTTCTTTTTTAAGGTTAAGTGCTTTCTCTAACAAGTTTTACTAATCCATGTTTATCCTGATTATATGTTAAATCATTTTTTCATTTTAAGAATTAACAATTGTCAAATGTTAGTGGTATGATACATTTGGTTTGGATAATATATGTGTGAATTGGGGAGGTTGTTAAACAGTTGTTAGATTATGGGCAGTGTGAAAGCTAATCCAAGCAACTGAGTCTGTTCTATACATGTTAAAGTACTAATCTAAATGCTTCATAATTTAGCTTACAGAGTGTATGGTTTTTCTGAATTTTGCTAGTTTTGGCTAAACTAGAACACGCCACAGGGGCATGTTCATGTTTCTAACTTAGGATCTCAAAGATAGAATTAGGTAGCTTTGGGTTCCTACATTCAAGTCTAACTTAAGATTTTCATTCTTTTATAATTTTTGCATGTGTACCTTTTCTTGTCTTTTTTTTCAGGTGAAAGGCCCTTTAAGTGTCCCTTTGAAGGATGTGGCAGGTCATTCACAACGTCTAATATTAGAAAAGTTCACATCAGGACACATACAGGCGAAAGGCCTTATTACTGTACAGAGCCAGGATGTGGGAGAGCTTTTGCCAGTGCAACTAATTATAAGAATCATGTGAGAATACACACAGGTATATGAGTGATTTATTGTATTTTGAAGTGGAATCTGCTTGGGAGAGGCTGTGTCATTCTCCTTGTGAACAATGTTTTGAAAGGGTGTTGTAATTGGGTATAGTCATGTTTATATGACTTGGCTTGGTACTTCTGTTTGGGCCTCCTCTCCCCAGAGCTGAGGATAATTAAGTAGTTAGATTTCCCACCTTGCTGTCAAGGCAGAATAATTCTGGTTTGGATACAAAGTATTTTAAACTGGACATTGGGCTGAATCCTTAATATGATTCTGGCGCTTGCCTCCCTTGTGAGCTGTTTCTTAAATAAATACCAGTAAAGGACAAGTCTGAACTTAACTTTGGCTCACTGTTATGAGTCACCCTTTCATCCCAGCTGTATTTTCCTTGCTGCTGGAACTGTGGTCAAAACTTCCTTTTTTGTAGACTGGTTTTGAACATACTTATCCAATTTGATTTTCAGGGTTAGTGAGCAGAAATAATAAGCGCAAATTTGAAGATTCGGAAATGTAAACGCCAGTGATACATCAGCTTGGTAGCATCATATATTTTATAGAAACACAGACAAGCTTTATAGAGGGATGTTTATAGTTTTAGTTTACAATGTGATTTGGACACTTGTTTGATTGATTTTTAAATTAAGGGTGTTTCTATATGAAACCGTAATTGTTTATACACTTGCTTCCTGTGGATTTCCTCAGAGCTTTAAAGACTCAAAAGTGATACTAGTCAATCAACATACCTGATCACTGAGGAAAACTATGGGGCTTCCAGTAATAAAAGAACAAAATTCTCAGTACAATGACAAACTGAAATTGCAGCTTTCAGATTGCATTATTCCATCATCATCAGAAGTAGGTTTTAGATGGAATGATAGGGAGAAAAATGGGCCCAACTTGCACTGGAAGTAATTCTTAAAAAAAGACAGTAAGAGGTTGCATTGATAAACTTTGTGAGGCTGTGCTTCTCTGTTGCCTTTGAAATTGAAGTATGGTTGATAATGGAGGTTTGTCCCTAAATACCGTTTGCTGGCAATTTTTCCTGTGCATCCTGAATAAAGTTCTCTTCATCCCTTTTGTTTTCCCGTGCAGGGGAGAAGCCCTATGTCTGTACAGTTCCTGGCTGTGATAAACGTTTCACAGAGTATTCCAGTTTATACAAACATCATGTTGTACATACTCATTCCAAACCATACAACTGCAATCACTGCGGGAAGACCTACAAGCAGATCTCTACCCTTGCTATGCACAAACGGACAGCGCACAACGACACAGAGCCCATTGAGGAAGAACAAGAGGCTTTCTTTGAGCCACCTCCAGGTTAGAATTTCAAGTCTTTGAATCTTTTGTTGTAAAAAAAAAAAAAAAAAAAAAAAAAAAAAAAAAAAAGAGTTGGATGGTATTTTGCTGGGGGCTTTTGATAGCCAAGGAAATTAAAGCATAGATAAAAAGCTAAAGTACTTAATAAAGATATCTTAATTTCTCTGTAAGACTTTTTAGGGTGGTAGGCAACTTGTAAACAGAAATTACAGGAGTAATTGGCCAGATAATAAACTCATTTATAGCAGTCATGGGGTTAAGGGAGAAATTTGAGTTGCAGTCTCAGCAAACCTGCTAAAAACATGAATGTGGGGAAGGGACCAGAGAGAATCTAAGCCGATTACAACCTACCAGATTTTTGTTAGGGATTTTTCAAAGGGTATATATAAACACCATGGCTGGTGACAGTCTTGTGTGGGAGTAAAGGCTTTGCCTTGAGAAAAAAATCTGGTTTTGCAGCACAGTGATATGGGCTGTGTTTGCTGTGGTTTGGAGCAGTTTCTGTAAACTGTCCTGGAGGCAGAGATGAAAAGGAGCTGCTGTGCTGCAGTAGTCCTCAGAGTATGCTGTTCATGGTATCATGAGTATTGAATCCTGTGACTATAAGGATCAAACTGAAGGAAATACTGTGATAGGACAAACACCACTTGTCAAATTGTGATTTTTAGATGTGCCTGAAGATCGGAAATGTCCACACTAACTGTTTTGGTTAGAAAAGGTGTTTTGCTACATGTTTGTGGGAAACTGCACTGAATGCCTCAATCAGACTTGCTATAGCCTAATTCCTTCTTTTAAAGGAATGATAAAATTCATTTGCTGAGGTTAAACATTTATCAAGATAATGAACTTACTCAAATCTTCACACAAAGGCATTGCTGTGTTCTTCTGTATGTTTGTTAATTAATAACTTTCTAAAAAAATTTCCAGTTGTGTTTGTATGGAGTCCCTTGCATGGAGAGGTTAACATTTAACGAATAAACTAGAAATGTTTGTCCCATTTTAGTATTTGCTTATAAACTAAGTGTATAGCTTCTTTATATGTAGTATTTATGTGTCTTTAAATTCGTTGCTGGAAGATTATGCCTCATGTTCCCAAAATAAGACTTTCTGACTTGCTTCTGGTATCTTTCTATCTTTTATTTTTCTCATCTTTCCACTAAATTTTTCTGCTGAAGTGTTTAAAACCTTCAAACAAGACTGGGACTTAATCCTTGTCATTTGCTCTCCTAGGAGCATTTAGAGTATGTAAAATACTCTCTTGCCTTCTTTGTATCAAATAGGTCAAGGTGAAGATGTGCTCAAAGGCTCGCAGATCACCTACGTGACAGGTGTAGAGGGAGATGATGTCATTTCTGCACAGATTGCTACAGTTACTCAGTCAGGATTAGGCCAACAAGTAGCACTAATATCCCAGGATGGAACCCAACATGTAAGTAACCAGTGTTCAAGTTCTGACAAAACCATGCTGAGAATTGAGGCACAGGTTTGCAGCTTCTCCGTGGGCTCTCTGAAATCACTTAGGAGTCTTGATAAATGTTTGTGGGTTTCTTAAGGAAAGAAGCTTCTTTGGAGCTGTGTCAGGATATGTTTAGGGTTGTGCCTCCTGTGGAATACCTAAGTGAAACCACGTATTTTGACACGTGTAACCATATTAATACAAAGTTAGGAGTTTGGTCTCTCCATGTTCTCTTTGTCACACTGAATAGGGCCATTTTAACAACTGTTATATATACAGCCTGTTTCTGAAATTTCTCACAATTCCCAGGTTATGCTGTTGATATCTGATGGGCATCTTCATTATCTTGTCTGCACACGCTTTGGGGCGCTGAGGGGTGGGAAGTCTTTTCAGTCCAGGTGCTTCCTTTACAAGCACTTTGGTTGGTAGTGTGCAGTTCTTACCATTCCTAACATAAACTAAAGGATAAGGAATGCTTTGATACTATTTTCCACTTGAACATTCCTATGGCTGTCTTTTTTTTAAAGTTTTTCATGGATACATATTTTTAAGGATTTCATATGAAATTTCTTTAGAAGGGGATTTTAGCACAACTGTCTTGATTCACCAGGGCAATATATTGAAGGCTTATGGGAAAAAGTTTCTCAAAAGTTTCTAACTGGCGGGGCAGCTGAAATACCAGTGTTTATATATATGAATATATATGAAAGATATATCCTGAATTTAGACTGAAATGAAATATCCAAGGGGCCTTCTATATTGGCAGCTCTGGACATTGCAGCAATACTAAGTCACTGGCATTTTTGGCCTGCAGAAGCCTTGACATAGAATTCTTACATTTAAATTATCTTTTAGCTTGACTTCAGTTCTGGGATTTATTACCTTGTAAATCAGACATCAAATTATATATCTGACGCCCTAATGCATTTATACTGGAGACATCAGTAATTTATATCATTAATTTGTTATGGATTGTTTATTTGTGGTTTAAATTCTAAGTCCTCATAGGCCTCTTTAGTATTTCCATCAAGATTCAAAGTATGTCAGGTGGTACAGCCTTGAATGCCACTGACCTCTGTGTAAGACACATGCATAGATAATCTGTTATGGTGTTATTTGGGATACACTCTGATTAACATGGAGTTGTAGACTCTGGGATTAGGTAAGCAAGCTCTTTCTTACTACTGAGAGCCATATTCTTTTCTGTAAACAGAAAAGTGTATCTGAAAGGTCATGAACTGTTAGATCCCAGCCAGTGAGGCAAATGGAACGAGGGCTCTGACTTGAGCAGCAATCAAAGCCTTCTTTCCTCAGGAGTTGCTCTGTGTTGCAGGTGAACATATCCCAGGCAGACATGCAGGCCATCAGCAATACCATCACCATGGTGACACAAGATGGCACCACCATCACAGTCCCTGCCCACGACGCCGTCATCTCCTCTGCAGGAACGCATTCCGTGGCCATGGTCACTGCAGAGGGCACCGAGGGACAGCAGGTGAGACACTGTCCTGCACGCCTGTGTCATGGCCCTTTAGGAGCTGGCGTCAAATGGGCACCTGAGCCATCACACTTCTGTCACTGATGTAGATTTATCTCAGCAAAGCAGTTTCCAGCAGCTCGCCAACACATTCCCCTCATACATGTCTGATGTGTTCTACTCCAGAGCTGTACATCAGCAGATGGCAGAATGTTTTAAAAACAGCTGGGCACCAAGAAAAAATTCTGAGGTACCAGTCCAATAATTCATTTAGGTGTGTGTAAAATAAGACCTAGAAATGCCAAGCATTTTCCCCAAAGCCACATAGTAAATGAGTGTCAGATCTAAGAATAGAATCCTGTATGAACTGTAATTTCATTGGTTAATATTATGGGACTGTAATTTATTTGGCAGATGGGAAACATTTGTGTCAGTATATATCTGTGGGATGGTTTTTAATATACAGATAAAACAGCTAACTTTTAATACAAATATGATATAATCTCTAAGTTAAAATGCATTCTACTGTTCTAAAATTGCACCACATGAAAATGAAGATACTTACTAATCCCTGTGTAGATAATCACAAGTCTTAGGTGCATTTATTGAATTGCTGCAGTCCTGAGGATATTTATATTTTAACAGCTAGTAGATAACTTAGAGAACACAATTATGGTAACTTTTCTTTTGCTCAAAACAATTATGCTCATGAGCGATCCCAGTGTTGAATGTAACTGTGAAGGCAGTGGTGGTGTGAGGTCAGGAGCAGGAACAGATGTGCCATGCAGGTGATTTTCTCCCTTTGTCCTGAAGGTCGCTATTGTGGCCCAAGACCTAGCAGCGTTCCATAGTGCCTCCTCAGAAATGGGACACCAGCAGCACGGCCACCATCTAGTGACTACAGAAACTAGACCTGTTACATTGTTGGCTACATCCAATGGGACACAAATTGCAGTACAGGTAAGAGGGAGTAAATGGTTTTTGGAGTATTTCTTACTTCTAGAGCTAGAGCTCCTAGTCAGGTAACAGAATTATTCAAATAAGCCTGGTTTCCCTGAAAAAAAAAGCCCACGACGATATGCTCTTATATTTAAAATAATATATAGGGTTAGGAAGAAGATTAAGCAGCATCTAATTTTCCAAATCTACTTGTAGATCTCCCAAAAAAAGGGGAAGGCTGAGGGAGGGCCAAACTTCAGGTCAACTGATTTGTTCATGGACTCACAGGTTTTCATTGAAAAAGTGCTTTTGTTCATCCTTCAGCTTTATGTATAGAGCTGACATATATAAAGCCAAACTCCCAAGGGTAAATTGCTATGAGCTTACAAAATTAGCAGATTTGTTATTTCAACCTTGAAATGCTAATAGCAAAATAGCGCAAACAGTTATATAGAAAGATTAATAATCAGAAATCTCTAGAAATAGTGACCTTCTGTTATGTGCCAAACCAGCACAGTACAAGCAGTCTCTGTAAATAGTTCATCACATTGTTCAAACACTATCAGGAAAAGGTAGTTTCTAGGTATGAAAGAGCTCTTAAGAACTCAGGTTGAAAGGAATAGTATTAATATCCTTGAGCAGAAACGAGAGGTTGTTATTTTACCCTTTGTTAAATGGAAAGTGGCAAGTCAGATGGTGCTTGAAAGAGCAATGAAAGTCGAGAAGCTCTGAATTCTGAAGTCCTCTCTTTTGAGCTAAGTTAGCAGTAATCAAAACTGCCTGTAAGAGAAACCGTATCAGAAGGCAATTGTTTGCATGAGAGCAAGACAAAAAGTAACTTGCACCCTCAGCAGTGGGTTCTTTGAATGAAAGGAAAACAGGCGCTCTCTGCACAAGCCCCTCTTCTGTTACCAGCAATGGAGCATTTGGTTAAGTCCCTTTACATTAATTAAACTTAAAATACACAACTAGAAGAGAGAGAATTCAAAATTAAAATACTATTGATTATCCCTGAGGGCTTGATTGCCTTTCTTTTGTACTTTGATACTAATAAATTAATCTGTTGGGTTTCTAAATAGGGGTAAAGCCAGTAGCCTGATAGTCCTATTGCAGCCATAACGAGGTGGTAACAGAAGTCTTGATTTGAGTGGCTCCAAAATGTGATATGCAGTGACTGTAAAAATAACAAGTGGTAGTACTTGTAACTGTCCCATTAGCTCAGACAACCTGGTTTTATCTTTCACACTCATACGTGTTTCTCCTGAGCCAGTAAGTAATGGCCAGCTTTATATTTTTTTGTGAGGTTGAGGTTGTCTTCATTGTTCCCATGAACATATAAAACTCCATGGATTCCTTCCCAAACTTACGTCAAGTTGCCTTTATTCAGGGCTGGTTATGGTAGTACCAGATACATTGATGACTTCGTAGTTGCAGCTACCACATAATTTCCTCTCTAAACTAACTGTAGAATCAGTGTCATCACAACAGCTGCTTAATACAGTTGGGATTCTGCAATAAATGTACACTTTTTATATAAATTAATGTCATAGGGTGTTCCAAAGAGCTGAGTTTCTGTTAGAGAGTTAAGAAAAATGAAGATGTTTGTTTGCTTTACCAGTGCTAAAATGTGACTTCTGCAAGGCTTGTCTGAGCTTTGTAATATCTGCCAAGTTGAAACATGACCTACTTTGTGGGTCATGAAGTGTGTTTATCATGCAGAAGTTCTTTGAAGCAAATGTATTTGGTAGTTACATAGAAACTCAGTTTAATCTCCTATCAGCAGCTATCATAATTGTCATGCTGATTAGATAGCTGCTGGTATATATTACCCACAAGAGGTGTGACAATACTGATCACACTTATTTGAGCTGAAGTATTGTTTGATATCTAGATCTTTGCTTTCCTATATTTTTTGATGCATTTATTATCCAAGTGTAACATTTTGGATTTATTTCTTTCTAAATGTGTTTGTTTCAGCTTGGAGAACAACAGTCTCTGGAAGAAGCCATTAGAATAGCCTCCAGAATACAACAGGGGGAAACACCAGGGATTGATGATTAACTTCTAAAACTGCTACCAGAACAATAGAGTGAAAGGTATTTTATTTTCAACCAACAAAGGTCCATGCCAGCAACAGCCCATAAAAACTTTGAAGTCCCCCACTCACTGATATTGTGTACACATTTTATGCAAGAGTAAAGAACATTTTCTAAGTTTTGTGTACATAACCCTTGGAATGGACTGACATCATCTACTTCCAACCGTTGTATTCAGGAATATGGAATTAGGATTATATAGTAAACTTCCTTGTTATCCTTTCATCGGATTTCAGACTGGTCTACAAGCAAGTAAAAAACAGAAGTATTGGAATTAATTTTTAATGTCATGTACAAATAATGAAGGCATTACTGAAGATTTCAGCTGTTTAAATAACCATTTCAGGAACCCTTACAAGTAATAAAGGCAACAAAGCCTTTTTAAATTGCATTCCATCAATGGAAGAGTCTTGGATTTTGAGCCTACTACTGTAAATCTTCGTATTTTGATTTGTTTCATACAGATTTGAATACTCTTTAGATTATCTACCCCATCTCATTCATTGTAAATACAGACTGTTAATGCTGGAAGTGCTAATTATATTATCTTTAAATTGGATTATGTACAAAGAACTGGTTGTTCAATATTAAAGAAAGTAAATCTAATGATTTTGTTTCTTTACATATTTTACTTAAGATGTTACTCTCAAATTATTATGCAATAAAATATAGCAAGATTGTATTGTTTAGATAGGATGATATTGTCGTGTGACGTATTGTTTTACTTCTTACTGGGACTGAAGTTCAAATTATTTATTTACGGCCTTGTATAAATTTTTCCAAAGTTTATTTATCTCAAACTTAATTTTTTGACATTAATTTTGATCGTAATCCACTAGAGTGTATTAAGCAAATACTGGTAATAGTTATTTCAGACATTCTAAAACACTACAAAGAGTGATTTTCACTAGAAGGTGAAGTTACCCATTTTCAAGAGAACTATTTTCAAATGGTGCATTTGCAGCAAAAGTACAAGTACTAAGTCTATTTTCAACAGTTCTGAGTGCCTGCTGCTACCATTCAGTACCTAGGATGTGCTGATAATCAGTGCTTTTGAAAATCAGGACACAAGTTAATAGAAAAAAGGGACTAATGATGATGTAAGTACAATGCTCCTCTCCAGCTATCATTCTGTAAAGGAAAAAAATCCATTGTAGATATGTCTAACACATACAGCAAAATGTAACTTTCAATTTTTTTATATGAAGAAGTGTTTTTACTCGTCTTGTTAGCAAGCTGGTTAAGCAAGTTAAAATTTTTTTTGCTTCCTGTAAGATTCAGTGCTTATTTTAGATTAGTGTCAAGAGCACTTCTGAAACTGAAGCCTCACCTTTTGCCTTCTCAAGGGAAGGACTGAATATCCTCTGGACAAAATCTTTATTAAGGAATCCCAAGTATGGTGAGGTGTCCATCCCACATGAAAAAATAAAGCCCATAACTAAGTCCCTTGAGGTATTTGACCTCAGAAAGGTCAAGTTTGAATAGAATGAGCCGATTTATTGTGAATTTCTATATCAGTGTGGGTTGCAGCCTTTTATGTTTTCTACACGGAGGCCAACTGTAAAGTGCGGTGAGAGAATACAGTACTGTGGGATAGATGGGCACAAAGCAAAGGCTATTCTCTGCATAAATTACAAAGTAAAACTTGGAAACATTTAGGTTGTCTGTAACTTTTGTATAGGATTGAGGTTGCTTGCTCACTTAGGTGCCAGTTTTCCTGAAATGTTGTAAATCTTGGTATCCCATGGAGATAAATGTACTATGCAAGGAGGATTAATTGCCTGTCAACTAAATCAGTTTCTTAGTACTTATCACCTTTTAGAAATTAAAGTTGTATCATTTGACATGAATGTTCAAGGGTTTTTTTGTTCTTAAATTTCATTGCTAATAGTTCCTGGAAACGGTGGCTGGAATGGTGGCTTTGACTTAGCAAAGAAATGACTTCAGTTCTTACTTCTTCTCATTTCCCAGGACATTTTCCGACCACTGTAGAAATGTGAGTATTCTTTCTCTTTCATACAAGTTGGTTTGCTGCAAGGTGTTCATTCACAACCAGCTCAGTCAGGAAGACTGTAGTATTTTAAAAATTATTTCTGTGACTGTTACCTTACCAGTTACTCTTGCAAAACTCTCAAGTCAAAGGTGGTGCTTCCATGTTTTGCTAGCTACCTCTACAGAGGAAAACTTACTGAATAAATAGGGTAGAGTGACTTAGGCTGTTCAGTGTGCAAAGAGAAGCTGAGGTGATTATGTGTGTCTTAGCTGCAAGGCCTGCCTTGATAACAGGCTTATCTTTGGTGGGGAGAGACCTTGGTGATTTTTCCCTCCTGCTTCCATTCAGCCAGGAGTGGAAGGAGCTGTTTTGGTAAGCCGATGCTGCATGTTGGCATTGGAAGGTGCTGTAGTGGAGTTTAGACAGGACAAGATCAGGTTAGATAGACAGGAAAACTGGCAAAAAGCATTTCAGGGGGAGGAGGTAAAGAATATGACAGGACTGGGTGTTTGGCAGTAGAAATCTCTATACTTCACCCCAAATTTTATCCCCCTTTTGAAGATTGTCTCAAAGGGAATGCTTTGGCACACTAGGAAGGAGTAACTTGTAAAAGATGAACCCCGTTAAATAAATCAGCTCAGTGTATCACTGCCTCTTACAGACTGACTCCCACATTTCCAGTCACAATTTTTCTCTCGTATTTGAATTCCAGGCCTATACCAACTCTCCCCATAAAGGAATAAGCCCAAAGTTTCTCCAGACCTCGCAGTCAACTTTTCCCTTTTAAGTATTTCTCCGGTTTTTCCCTACGGTGGGCTTTGCTTTACTGTAGTTTAGTGCCTCTCCTGATAGTATAAGAGGGGATTATTTTGGTGCTCCAGGCTGATGACCTGTTGTGCCAGACACACTCTGCATAACAGCAGGACGGCTTTTACCCTAAAGGGCTAATGGTTTTCATAAGAGTAAATCCTGCTGTAAACAGCCCTCATCCCTTCTGCTGTGATTAACCCCAGCTCAGCTGACCGATACCGCAGATCCCGGGTGTGAGACGGGCACGTGGTGTCAGCTCAGCACACAAGGGAAGGACGGGGCTCACAGCCCTGATAAACAACGGCTGAGCTGGGAAGGCCGTTCCTCCTAAACTTTGCTCCAGTTCCTGACCTCCTAACCCCTCAAATACTGCCGGGATTTGCCTGACTGGCTGCTCTGGTTTCTGCGAGGTCTGTGCTGTAGCAGAGAAATCCCTCTGCATTGCTGTGCTCTTCCCAGTGCACTCAGGGAGCCTTCCCCAGGGACAGGAAGCCATTTAATCGGTATTTAGCCACCAGCCAAAGATGGTGCGGAGTAAGGATCTGGTCCAAAGTATTTCTGAATCTGGCAACTCCAGCTCCACAGCTGTTGAGATTTGTCAGACTCTACACCTTAAGCTGACCAAGATGCAGAAGTGCCCTATAACAAACCTATTCTCACTCTGAGTTTGTCATTGAATGGAAACAAATTTTCTGTAAAATTTTGTGTTTAATTTTCAAACAGCACGGGTGAAATGTCACTAATACTTGGGTGGCATGCAAACTGATTTTCTTAAGAAGTAAGGTGTTAAGGGACTGGAAATGACAGGTAACTTGTGTCCTGTTGAGCTATTAATTTACAGTTGTTCGAAGCTTTAAAAAATGTATTTATTCAGCATGCATCATTTTTGTCTTGAAAAAACTGGAAATTGCCTTGTATCTGCAGATGCATAAAATCAAACCCCAGCCCCTTGTTTCTAATAAGGTACTCCTATTTTTTTTATTTGTCAAGTATGTATTTGAACAGCATTTTCCCAAAAGTATCCTGTGCTCTACTGATAAAAACCTTCTAAAGCATAGACACCTATGACAACAACAACAAAAAAAAACAAGAGCCATTTTCAGTTCTTTTATTGTAGGTAGTAAACTGCCCTCAAACTGAAGCACAGAAGCCAGCATTTTTCCTTGTTGTGTTATGTGTATTGTAAAATATCCCATCCGTTTAGCATTCCTTTGATTCTATTTTTCATTCTGCTGGTGAAGTTCAAAGGAAAATCTAACAATCTCATTAGGCTATCACCATTAGCACTAAGTGGTTGACACCTTACCCTATCAGGAATAGGGTGATACTAGACTTTTTAACTGAGGCTTATATTCAAAGCAGACTTCAATTATCCCAATAAACATACAAGCTTATATCAATTATCTCAATAAACATAGAAGGCTGTATCAACAAGTGAGCACTTGGTCCTACCCAGTCTGGGTATTTATCTCTGCTGGAAATGTGACCCCCTTAAATCCAATCCATCTCAGATTCTGAAACAAGAAGAGATTTCTTTGGGTTACTACTGTTCTGTTTAATTATCTGCAGCATTTTGCTCAAAGGAATGACAAACCATTTACACTTTCAGGGCACAAGTAATTGTGTGGAACTTTTCCTATAACAAAAAAGTCTCATGTTGTTGTCAAAACCCCCAGTGTTTTACCCTTTCTTGTGTTTAAATCCATCATCAGCCTTTAGGTTGATTGGCTGCTGATTTTTACTTATTTTTCAAGAGACTTTTAGACTGTCCTTCATGTTACTGCTTGGTTCTTTAGAATTTGCTGAGAGGTTCCTGACCAGGCATCTTAGTGAGGCAAGACAAGGAAGAGAGGCTGACTTCCCAACACCTGGCAGGTCTGCTGGCATAACAGAAACTACCACATAGATGTAAAAAGCTCCTGGAAATACAACAATGGTCCAAAGCTACATCTCCAGTGGGCTTTTTTCTCTGGTGTAGGGCTAATTCAGATTGGAATATAGGTTGTGAGGACGGAAAAATCAGGAAGTGCAAGAATGGTTTGTGGGACAGATGGGATTAGCTGCTTTTTGTTTTTAAACAGATACATTCAAGACAGTAAGAGACAGATTTTTGTTAAATCTTTTTATCTGCACACCTAAAAATGTTTGTAAAATGTCTTCCCTTAAATGATGTACATAAGAGATTATTAAAAGAAGAGTAGTAGATTTGAAAAAAGTCAGAGTACCTCTTTTACGGTTTTGTGTGTTGCCTGAAGGAGCAAAAGAAAACGGGTTAGTGATATAGGTAAGTTAGTAGTGTAGTGACTACTTAGCTTCTCTGCATTAGACATTTTGAGGTTTTTAATTGCTGGTACAAAATCTTTCTATTTTGATCATTTTAACTTGGCTTCAACAGAGGAATGGGACATTCTAATTGTACCTGTTTCAGTCATGGCAATCATTCTGTCTCTTCCACTTTTCAGATGTTTTGGAGGAAATTTCTTACCTGAATACAACTCTCAGGAACAGATTGTTTTGCCATTTTCTTATTAAGCAGATTTCAAGTGTTAGGAGGCAGACTTACAAGCAAAAAGGGAGTCACTAAAAACTAGCATGAGTGTGTGCTCTCATAGTCATAGAGAATTACTGAATTGTATGTGACTGCTTGGTACAACCCGTGCTTTTTAAATGTATTTTGTGCATTTTAACTTCTGAGTACCTTCAGATCTTCCCTGAAATTCCTAGATTTCGGGTCCAGAAGCTTTTCTTTGTGGAAACTGTGGTGGTGTCAAATTCTCCATTCTATTCTCTACCGTGTTCTCTTGCTGTTATTATTTAGGGTTCCTGGGTGAATACATCCCTGAGAAATGTTCTCTCTGCCTGCAGACTATAGACTAAAAAGAGAACAAGGACTGGCAGCATCAGCTATTGGCATGTCTTTGGATATACAAAGTCCATTTTTGATGGGAAACTCATTTAACTCTGGACCTTGTAATTGAAGAGAAAGAAGTTGCCAGCTAACAGCAGCTGTTAGCAGCACAACCCCAGATAAAATAATCTTTAAACTGCTCACCTGTCAGTGGCTGGGCTGTCAGTGGCCCAGAGACATCTCCCAGTTGGCACGTGCCCACTGAGACCTGCTGTCCCTGTATATGCCAAGTCTTGTGTGAACACTGGAATGCCATCACTGGCACTGGTGATAAGCACACTGGTCCCTGGGTACCTGCTGAAAACCAAAATAAAAGCTAGGAAAACAGCAAAGATCTCTCTCTGCTCTCAGTTCTCCACCAACAGCCTTGGCACAGGTGGCTGTAGTGTGTCTGTTTTTCATAAAAGCAACTTGACCTTCTTCCTTTTCTGCTTTTTCACTCCTTTTATGTCTCTCAGGATAAGGTGAACTCTCATAATAAGGTGAATTATGCTGGCTGATGTAGAATGGGTTTCAGACAGATTTTGGCAGAACTCTTCCAATTTGATGGAAGTGGTTTTGGAGGATTCCAGATGAGCTTGCAAGGGCAGGAATCCTGGCAAGATGGCAATGCCACTTCTCTGGCAGTTCTGACAGCCAGACAAATTTGCCATTGTTCTATTTCTTCCCCATTCATCATTATTTGACTTTCTGTGCTACCCACAAAAGTTGGAAACAATGGTTTCCTTGAGCTTGAAAACTCCCTAGTTAAAAGCAGCTGTTTGCCCGTGAGTGTGTGCTGCCCTAGATAAGTATTTCTGGTAGCAAAATCTTCAGTGCACCATAAAAACACGTATTATAAAAAGAAAAAGAAGCCAATTTTGCAAATACACCCTGAAAACTGTTAAACCACCCAAATTTCTAGGAGTATCACTCAGGCACTGCCTAGACATCAGTTCATGTGCTGTTACATCTATTTGAAGAATGAGGGCTTGAGTCTGCAAGATCTGTAGCAGCTCAAAGGTGCAATTTAATCAGCTTCAGAGAATTTGGGATGGTTTGGCTCGGACAGTGTGGCACAGTGGAAGCCTGCAGAGCTCCTTCCTCGCTCAGCTCTCTTCCTCCTGTGCTGATGTCCACTGCTCAAGTGCTCTCTGTGAGGGAATTGGCTCTGTAGCCAGGCTGCTCCTAGGGCTCCTCATGCTAATTACAGGTGCCACAGGGGACAGGAGAGCAGTCCCACAATAAGTCTGGGCAAAAATCATCTCTTCAACACAACTGTTCATGGTCCTGTCAGACTATAGCAAAAGAACAACTGATGCAAGTTCAGAGAGGCACGTACGTAGAGCCTGTTAATCCTTACATAGCAGCTGTGTATTTTGTTAGCTACATATTTATTCAGTACTTCCCTTTCTTAATTGCTTTCAGATTGGAAATAAATTTTCTTTTAAAATCATTATGTTACTGTTGTTTCCTTATTTCTCTCTTCCTTTTTTCCTTTCCTCTCCTTTCTTCTCTTCAGAAATACTTTCTTCTCTGTACAAACTCTGAACTGTTCCAGTGATTCATTGGTTAAACTCAGTTAAACAAGGCTTCTGAGCTTCAGTTTGCCACTTGCTGTCACCAAATACCTGTGTCTGTAGACTCCAGAAAGCATCAGTTATATTAGGTTGAGATTGGGCAGATTTGACATTACAGGGGGAGGGATTTATTGAAAGCTTACAGTCTTTAAACTTTTTCAAAGAAAAGGAAACTTCACGTATGACTGAAGCAAGCCACAGATAGTGGCTGGGAAGTTCTGAGTCACTTTATAAAAATTGCTTTGCATCTCCCTCTGTGGGCTCTGAACGGAGAAAGAGGTGGAGATTGTATTTTTAAATGGCCTTCTCTTACATCATCTGTTCTAAAACTTGAATGCTTCAGTTAGTACTTGCTATACAGTGCATCTCATTTTTTAAAATGGATATTTTTAGTGGGATATTGTTGTGATTCTAAATTATTGCACACCAAGTGTGTTTATACTTGGCTTGATGTAGCCCTATCTTTGTTCCATTTTCATAGGTTATGTTGGCTACTTTCAGTTTTCTGAAACTAGTTTTCAGTTGTTTTCTCCAAAATGCAAATCTCAAAACTTGTGTTCCCGTGGCTCATCACTGCTTGTTCTGAGAACAGGACAGCTCTCTGCAAAGAAATGGGTATTTCAGACAGAAGAGGTTAAAAAGGGAGGAATTGCTAGCAGAAGTGGAGTACGGAACACTGACTTCCCTGTGGGTCCGAGGTGCTGCTCTCGTAGGAGGGTGCGCCATGGGCAGCACAGGAGCATTTCTCTGCCGGGCAAGGAGGGGGAGCTTTGGGGACAGCCCGGAGAGGGGCTGTGCTGCAGCGTCCGAGCATCCCAGCTGAGAGGTGAATCCTGGCACTGCCTGCATGTCCAGGGAATGCTGCGTGCCTGGAGAGCCTGGGGAAGCGGAGAGGAACTCAACAGGCATACTCAGCCGGCTTGCTTTGGGTTCTTTGGGGCTCCCGTGGCGGGAAAAAAACCCTATTTTTTTCATGTGCTGTGTTACCCAAGGGGTTCATTTTAAGGCGATTTCGTCCAGAAGAGAGAGGGGCAGGTTTATTTGTTGGGTGTTACCTGACGGAAAAGGAAGCCAAGAGGCAAAGTGGTGGCACCTGTAAGGAAACGCGTCTGATAAAAGAGCATCCACCATCCATCGCCTCTGGTGTGCTGGCACTGAGCCCCTCTGGCAGTGGCTTACAGGAGCGAACAGCACGGGCTGCGCTGGGGCTCCGGCGCTCCGCTGCCCTTTAAGCCCCGGGCATCAACTTACTGGAAGTACATTATTCTGTTTGGTTGCTCTTAAAAAAAGAAAAAGGCGTCTCAAACTAGCGCAGAAGGTGCCGTTATTGTATTATTATTATGTGTTAAATACTGTACTATTATTATTATTATGGAGATTTTTGCGCGCTCAGTTCTAGCAACCCGACGGGAGCAAGACCACGTTGCGGGGGAGCGGGGAGCGGCACCCTCGCAGGGCGGCGCGGTGTCCCGGAGCTCCCCGGGCGGTGTCACCGGCGTTCCCCGGGCCGGGAAGGGCGCCGTCCCCGCTGCCCGGGCGCTCCCCGAACGCCGTCCCCGGGCGGTCCCCGCTGCCCGGGCGGGGCCGCCCCGGACCAAAATGGCGCTGGGCGCGCGCCCCCCGGGCGGAC
>VZTE01001628.1:621600-642035 GCA_013397775.1 Eulacestoma nigropectus | reverse complement strand
CTTACTTGTGTATTAGCCGTACATAAACAAAAAAGTTTTCTGGGTTCGGCAGTGTTTTGTGGGGAATATATTTGAAAAGTGCGAGCGTACAGTATTAAAACTGCTAAAGTAAGTGCTTGAGTGTCGAGTGGGCGTTGGTAGGGGTGTAGCCAGAAAGTTAAAGCTCGGCTTGGGGTTTGCTCCTGCGTGTCTCTCGATGAACTGGCACGTCCTAGGAGGAATTTCTTCATAGGAAGGGTGACTAGACATCGGAATGGAGTGCCCCGGGAGGTGGTGGAGTCACCGTCCTTGGAGCCCTTTAAGGAAAGGCTGGGCCTGGCACTCAGTGCCGTGGTGTTGGGTCATAGGCTGGGCTCGATGATCCCAGAGGGCTTTTCCAGCCTGATGGATTCTGTGATCGTGTCGTGTTGGAGTACTGCTGTTGCGGTGCCGTGTGCCAGCGCTGGTTCAGTGTCTGGACTCCTGCATGGAATGTAAAAAAAGGCTGTTTGAGTAGCTGGTGCTTTTAGACTGATGGAGTCCAAAGCTTAGAGGGATAGATGGGTAGCTCTTAACTCTGTCAATAACAGACTTTTGGAAGGCGTTTCAACTTTTGAACTCGACGCTGTGTAAAACCCCGTATAGCGAATTTAAATCTAGTGGTAATTGGCTTCCTTTCTTCATTACTTTTCATATAGCTCTTTAGAAGTAATCCTGGGATAATCCCCGGGGATAATCTCCCAGGGGTCTATAGACTATAGATGGAAAACAACTGACTTAAGGTGCGAGGAAGGCAACCTTGTTAATTGGTTTTCTACAGCTTCCATCTCCAATGAGGTTTCACTGGTAGAAATCAGTGGTACAAGTTTGGAAAAGGTAAAATTGGTGATGATTTTATACCTTCTCAGGAGCAGACGCTTCAGAGATGCAAAAGTTTTGTGGAATGTGACACTAAAAGCAAGTCCTTAATACAGCAGTTCAGTGGGATTCCTAAATTAGGTGCCCAGATTCTACACAGGCTATCTTGGAGAGGTTATCTTTGGAAGAATCAGTTGGTTCAGGTATCAGTGGAAGTACAGAAATGTGTCCTGAGATGCACAGGTCTTCATCTAGTGCAGATTTGAGGATTGCACTTGAGATTCCCGTTCTTCCCTCTGGTGGTTTGGGCTTTAGTCCTGTCAAATCTTTCTTTTGAGGGGTGTTGTTAGGATAAGGGGATACTCCTTCTTGTGATCCAGTCATTGGCATCCTCACCAGGATGAAGTAGACTCAGGTGCAGGCTTTCCAGTATACCTGGGAGAGGTTTCATCATGCACCTGGAAAATGCCTGGTCTGGCAAATCACCACCCAAAAGGTCAGTTTTGGATATTTAACTGACAGTGCAGCCGTGCTGTCAATTCTTGAACAATTTTTGGTAGGCTCAGGAAGATGCACCTGTGCATCAGTATTAAGTGTTGCATTTGCTAATTTTTTAAGATTGTCACGTAAATTTGTAGAAACCAAAGATCATTTCGTGTCTGATCTAACTTCCACATCAAGCATTTGAAAATCATGGTGATACAGTACAGGATCGTCCTCGAGTTTCATCTATGTTCATTTAATGGACAAAGATTGGTCCAAGAAGTTTAGGTGATGAAATGATTAAAGACAGAAAAGATTACTCTCATTATCATCTTTCCCATCTTTTAAAAATAATTTTAATACTCGTTTACTTGAACTGTTTCTGTGTAGAGTACAAAGCATATTAGTTTCTTAGACATTCTTCTTGATGGAAATGCAGGTATTTAAACAACTGATGCTAACTTTAATTAGACAATATTGTAATGATGGCTTCAGGCATGACCTGACTGTTTTATGTCTAAGACAATATCAAGGCTATAAATATTTTTTTTTTTTTTTTTTTTTAATTTTTACAAATACAGAGTTTGCTTTCTAAAGCACAAGGTTTAGGCTCCAGCTCAGTCAAACTTCGAGGGGGCTCACTGTTTATGAATGTTGGGAAGTCAGAGAAGCAAGAAGAAGATTTTAGACAAACTCCTCATGTGAACATCAATCCCTTCACTCCTGATTCCATGTTCCTTCACAACTCTGAAGGCAAATGTCGTAGGAGGAAGAGGATACACTGGAATGAGTGAGTGACTTGTAGCTTTCTTTGTTAAACTTGTATTTAGAACTACTTTTGGCTGCAAAAATTTTGTTACATATTGCTTCTGAGAAACTATTTTTGCTTGCAGATTGTTAGCAGTGTATAATACAGCTCTTCAAGTATGTGCTTCGAGATGCATGATATCATGAAATAATCATTTAGCACTAGATCTTTTGATTAATGTACAGAGACGATAGACTAGGCTGTGTCCTGGTCTTTTTCCCCTCATGGAATGTGCTGTGCGTAGTCTTCTCTTGAGTAAGAAAAAAATGCATTTAATTCTAGTGTGAAACATGAAGAAGGAAATGACAGAGCTATTAGCATGGCAGTTTTATGGGTTTGTGTTTACAGATGTCTAATGTTCAATTAGCTAACTAAGATTAGGTAGAATAGGAGAATTAGATCTCAGAAAAATGCAGCAACTTCTGGGCTTCAGTTTTAAGTTTACTTAAACCATGTTATTTCTGGTGTGAATTTCAGCTCTTGTGGAGAGGACATGGAACCAAGTGATGGAGAGCCTGAAGAGGAAGCCATGAGACCTGCTAAGGTACTTACTCTTTAAACCTTGATACTAATTTTAGCAGTTTGTGTATCTGCAGATCTAAATATTTTCCTTGATAATCTTTGCAGAGGATAACAATAACAGAAAGTAACATGAAGTCACGGTATGCAACCGAATTCCATGAGCTGGAGAAGATTGGATCTGGTGAATTCGGTTCTGTGTTTAAATGTGTGAAGAGGTTGGATGGCTGCATCTATGCAATAAAACGATCCAAGAAACCCTTGGCTGGCTCAGTGGACGAGTGAGTACTTCCTGCTCTTAAAACTTGAAAGTCTTCTCTTGGTGTTTCTTCTTCACATGGCTCTTCGTGTTGGTGTCTAGAGAAGGCATTTAAGAGAAAAGTATAAAACAAACATCAATTAAATGTAAAACAGATACAATATTGAAGCCACTTTACTTTTTCTCTTCCCCACCCCACCCCCAGATGCTCTACAGTACTGTGGAGAAAAGGCTAATTGGCCTCTCTTCTGCCAGATGTTTGTCCCAATATTCTGTATATTGGGATATAGAAGTAGGTGTGGAAACAGATTGTTCTCAAAGTGAGAACAATGCTTCCTTGTAAAAGTGATCCTTGTGATCCTTTGAGAGATAAAAGGAAGGCACTATTCCCAACTAAGTCCTCATCCTTGTCAGCTTGAGTGACATGCAGATGAGTTAAGTCCATTTGGGGGTATTTTTTGACATTTGTGAATGAGCCTGTGATTCAGGACTTCTCCCCACACTGTTCAAGTAGTTATAATATAAAACCACACAGCTCTGAATTGCACAAAATTGCATACCAGACTTACATACAAGAAGTTGGGAATGTTGAGTTCAGTCAGACTCTTGGCTTATGATCACTTTTATTTTTTCCCTAAAACTTCAGTGATGCTTCTCAAAGCTTGCTATTGCTACTGGTTGGCAAGTATGTAATGAAAGTGGCAGCTCCCTCAAGAATTATCCACACCGAACTCTCTTTTTTGATGTTCATATACTTAGTCTTTTAATGTATTGTAAATTATTTCAGCTGTTTGGATATAAGTACAAATCCACCTTATGGTGCCACAGAACTGAATAGGAAGATTTTTATAACAAATATTTATTGTAATAAGAAATTGTACTAATTTCACCTCATAATATGCACATGTGCTGTTGTTTTTTGTGACTAACAGGCAGAATGCTTTGAGAGAGGTCTATGCACATGCAGTTCTGGGACAGCATTCTCATGTAGTGAGGTACTACTCTGCATGGGCAGAAGATGATCACATGCTTATACAGAATGAATATTGCAATGGTAGGTAAAGAAGCCATTCAGGTATCTACACGTTCTTGACACTACTTAAGAACTGATTACCCTACTCATAGCTCATGCTGTCTTCCTTTCAAGTGTCTGCTATTCCTTTCTATTAGAAAAGGCATATCAGATGGGTGAAGCAAAAACTGCACAAAGTTGCAGACCAAGGCATGCATGTTCAAGCATATTGGAAGTACAGTGAGCCGTTTGTGAGCAGCAGAACTGTTCTTTCTTCTGTACAGTAGTACAAGCTGGAATAGAGAAAATTGTTAGCGTTTCCATTAAAAAGGGAGATTAAACGTGATTTCTGAAGCATTTTGCTGTTGTCGATGGCCTGACAGAGATTTGGAAGAGAGAGCGAGCTCTTTCCATTATGTTGATAACCTGTTCGTTTGTGTGGCAACTACAGCAGAAAAGAATTTTGTTCTATTATTGTGTGGCTAAAAAGAGGATACAGCACTAGATTTTACACTTAAGGTATATTGCCAGCAAGTTCTTTGTGGTATATTGACTTAATTTTGGGTGCTAGTTGTCGTTACTTTGTCAACTGTTTGATGTATAAAAATAACTTGTTTTCTTTAATGTTGTTTTAGGTGGCAGTTTAGCAGATGCCATAAGTGAAAATTATAGGAACATGCGTTATTTTACTGAACCAGAACTGAAGGACCTGCTGCTTCAAGTGGCTCGAGGTTTAAAGTACATTCATTCAATGTCCCTGGTACACATGGATATCAAACCTAGTAAGTTTGTAACTGCTTTACTCTGTATTGACGACTTGCTCGGTTCATTTAATCTGCTGTAGAAAAATGAACAGTTAGCCACACCTTACTAACTGTAAATTCTTCCCTGAAGTTCTGAATAGGAGCACAAAGATGTCAGTTATAAAATTGGCCAGCAGACCTAAACTGTTGAGTTTATCTTGGGTCCTTTTTGTGTAATTGACTCTACTTGCATAACACTTGGCTGCCTTCCCAGCAGAGGGGCCACAGCGAGTCAGTTATAGTTTCTCACTCTTTGAACAGGGTATATATACAAATAAAACTTCTGTGTGGCTAAAGCAAACTATAGTGGAACTAGGTCAAGTAGAAATTGTATAGAAATGTTTCTTTTAACAATTCTGCTCTTTTTCAGGTAATATTTTCATATCTAGAACATCAGTCCCGAGTATAACTTTAGAGGAAGGCGATGATGATGACTGGTCATCTGATAGAGTCATATTTAAAATAGGTGAGAAACAGCACACTTTGTGCTCAAAAGAATTGCATCATCTTGTTGTCTTCAGAAAAGTAACTTTCTTTTCTCCTTGCAGGTGACCTGGGCCATGTAACTCGAGTTTCTAGTCCGCAAGTGGAGGAAGGTGACAGCCGTTTCCTTGCAAATGAAGTCCTACAAGAGGTAGCTGTTCTGTTTATGGGAAAGAGTGTTGTTAGGCCTGCCTGCTGTTCCCTTTAGAAAAAATGATTATTTTTTCTTTTTTCTTTTCAAGAACTACACTCACTTGCCGAAAGCGGATATTTTTGCTCTCGCTCTGACTGTTGTCTGTGCTGCTGGGGCTGAACCACTTCCAACTAATGGGGACCAATGGCATGAAATTCGGCAAGGAAAGCTACCCAGACTACCACAAGTGCTTTCTCAAGAATTACTAGACTTACTAAAAGTAAGAACTCCTGTACTAGCGGCTCACTGATAAGTGTAATTCATTGTGTTGTTGGCCTTAACAAGGACGCCTTGTTTTCTTTTTTCCCAAGGTTATGATTAATCCCGATCCCGAGAAAAGGCCCTCAGCTGTGGCACTGGTCAAGCATTCAGTGCTTCTCTCTGCCGCAAAAAAGAGCGCGGAGCAGCTCCGGATAGAGCTGAATGCGGAAAAATTCAAGAACTCGCTCTTGCAGAAGTAAGTCGGTCCTTGGGGTCCTTCAGTAGGGCTCAATTTCTAGTAGTTTCTCACCTGACAGTGAAGTGATGATGAAACAGGAGTGTCCTTCTTTGTGTGTGAGATCCACAGATCTGTGTGCGTGTACAGAGCTGAGAGTACAAAGTGGGTCATGGAACTTTAAAAGGAACTTTCTCCACAGAAAGAACTGCTTGAACACTCTAAAGGGAATCTCAACAGCACTCTTAGTATTCAAGGCATACAAAACATTATGGTTTTAAACAAATGTTTCAGGCCAGTGCACACTTTTGTGACAGGTATAGCCTAACTTTCATCTGTATGATTTGAGTCTGTATTTTCCTAGGTCATTTGTACATTGAAACATGTTGGAAAATATTACTTAAATGACCTATTTTAAACTTAAATGAAATGGCACATCAGGAATGTTATTGGACTAATTTTACCTGTACACGCAGTGTTATTGGGTCACCAGAGAATCGTTTGTATCAGGAGGTCATTTTGTCCTACCCCTTGCTCAAACATTCAACTCAACTGAATTAAAGCTTGGGAAGAAGAGTTTCCCTTTAGGAAAGTCTGATTTCTGCTTAAGTTGCAGGGAAAGAGTTAGTAAATTATTAAGCAGCCAACTGACTCTTTCACTACAGTTATCTTTGCATGTGTTATGCATAATAGGTAGGCTTTTATGAGGGAATATAGAACACTGTTTTCTTTCTGAGTGGTTTGTCTTGAAGGAAGATGTTAATTTCATGTTCAGGTTCACTCCATTGTTACCTGCTTATCTTGCCATTGCTAGTCTGACCACAGCCAGATGCACTAGATTAGATGGTTATCTTTATAATATTATGAGTTACAGTGAAAGAATAATCAGACAGTTTGTGCAGCTTGTTAAAGGGCAGATTTGCTGAGGTAAGTTGCTTGCTTATATAAAAACAACATATTTTTGTATCACTTGAAAGAGAAAATTGGCAAAGCTAGTGTTTTGTGAAGACTCCTCCTGGCCTGGCACAAGAAGGATACATGCTTAGAAATCTAAAATGATTTTAAAAGAACACTTAGCCACAGTAATTTTTAATGTTGTGTGGCATAGTGCTCCTTAAAATACTCGAGGTAGTTATTTGGTGGGGGGAGGGGGGGTTGTTTATTTTGGGTTTGTTTTTTCTTAAATTTCTGCATTTGGAGCATTTAAAACACCACTTTTGTATGTAAGTCATCTTCAGTGAAAAGAATCCTTTTAAGGCAACTCAGTTTTTCTACTATGTTGTCCTTGTCCTCTTCAGAGGAAGGAAGAATTCAAGATTTCTAGGCAAGAACTCAAGACTTCTAGGGAAGAGTGGAAGGATACTGTAAAACTTAATTTCCTGGTAATGGTGTGGTGGTTGGGCAAGCCACACATGTGTGTATTTGTGACTGATGTTCACAAGGAAGAGGACTGAAAATTGACTGCATTCTCTTGCAGTGAACTGGCACAGTGATAATGTGGGGGTGATTAGATGGGGCAGGGGTGTTAATGAATAATGCTTCAGCTTACAAGAATGGGAATTGCTTATTAAACTAAAACATGTAGCTTAAAACTGAATACACCTACACCAATATGCAGCAAGCCTGTAAAATTTGATTTTGCTTTGCAGCCAGGTGTGAAGTGAGATTACAAATACTACCTCTTAGAGCAGAGAAAATTCTTTGATGGATAGTTTGAGATAGTGGAAGGAAGAGAGTATGGGAGAAGGCTTAAGCTTAGCCATATGTCAGTATTTGAGGAAAGGAGAAAAACAATGTGCAGGGAAGCCCTTTATAAAGATAGCTGTGCTCTTTAGTTGGACTATTTTATAGTTTTATCTAGAGTTTGATTTAACTGTGTCCTCAGATTGGGTATTGGTAATTCTCTGAAACAGAACAGACAGGGGCAATGGCCTGTGCTACCTTCAGTGACTCTGCCTTGCAGGCTCCCATTTTTGTTAGGCAAAAAACATGGAGGTGGTGATAAGCTTTTGATATGGATATGCAAAAGGGAAAGGATGCTTCCTGAGTTGTCTGTTGCCAGTTACCTACAGCTGTGTTCATCTCAGTGTCTGTTTGAGTCTCCCACAGAATATCACGTGTGGCTTCCTTTGGGCAAACCTTAGTAATGAACTCTGACTTAACACGTGCCTTGTGCTAGGAAGTCAAAGCGCCCTACTGTGTCCTGGTAATTGAAGTGTTGAGCTGCTTGTAACAGGCTGGATTTCAGAATCTGAGTTAGGTGAATTTTTCCTTTCCTTCCCTTGCCTTTCAAAAGAAAGAACATCTAGACAAGTAATGAGCATCCCACCTCTGCCCTCTGGGTTGGAAACAGGTGGATGCGAATCATAACGATCTCAGGATGACCTAAAATTGACCTGAACTCTTGAGCTGTGACCCACTGTAGTTGGTTTGCTATCTCTTGCTGTGATAAGGCTGTATCCTTGTGGGTACTGCTGGAAGTGACGCTGTCCCTGTGTTGCAGAGAGCTGAAGAAGGCCCAGATGGCGAAGGCTGCGGCCGAGGAGCGAGCGCTGTTCACTGACAGAATGACCACGAGATCGACAACACAGAACCGACCGTCCCGGCTCATCGGGAAGAAGATGAACCGCTCCCTGAGTCTCACCATATACTGACTTGGAGCCCGGAGGAACTGCAGAGATGGCCGTAGCTTCTCTGCTGGACCGAAGCTGAAGGAGTTGAAGGAAGCCTTCAATTCCTGGTTTCTTGTCTTGTGATCAGTATCACCAGTTTTACAGCTATTGCTTCTGGGTTTTTACTTGTGTTCTGTGGCTGATTCTGTTATAACCATTTGAGTTCACAGACTCGGTTACTCTCCTGTCTGTAGAGGATCCTGGATGTTATTCCACAAGCCTTTCGGTTACACTGTTAGATGTTACATTGTCCCAGGGTTAACCACTATAGTGGTGTGCTGCTTTGTAGTGTTACAGCATTGTAATAAGAAGCAATATCCCTAATCTTTTAAGAAGGAGGGAGGGGGCCTTACTTTGATAGTTAATTTTTTTTTTTTGGAGCAGAGGGGGAATAAATTTTGAAAGACAGGCTTTAAGGCCACCTACAGTCAATGTACCTGATGTCAGGTAGACTTTTGTTGTGAATTTTATTTGTGTATTCAACTGGGAGCACTTTGTAGGCATTGCATAAACCACAGCTTAGGAACCTGTGGAATTAAGTGCCATGTGGAACTGCTGCTATTTTTAGTTCAACGTCCTTGCTGTAAACTGTAGCATTAAAACAATCATTATTGTGTTAATAGGCTTCTCGTTAAAGCAATTAAGTGAAACAAATGTAAGCTGCATTTTAGTGAAGGCAGCATTTTTCTCTCAAAGCTAGTGCATTGTGAAAAAATGCACCAATTTAATATTTGGACTCTGTATTAGTGTAGTGCAATTGTTAATGTCTTTGCTATTGATGTTTTGTTCTTCTTTCTAAAAAGGTTCACTGAATGTTCATATTTTCTTCAGTTGCCCATTCCTGAGGCTATTGTATGTTTGGTTTTTTTATGTTGGAATACTTGTAAATAGTTGTTTAGTGTGTTCAGGTTGTTTTTCATTGTTTATGTACATAAGTTTGATCATGCTTATAGTGTACTATACTGAAACTGCAGTCTGGGATGCCAACAGACACAGCTTAACTATTCAGTTTGAAGTTCCAAAATGTGGAACAGAATGTGGCCATGGAACCGGTGCTGATCTTGAACCTAGGCTGACAGAACTGTTCTAATTACTGGCTTGTCTCTTCATTTTACTTAAAACAATGTTTCCCTTTTGTGCTCTATTTGTTCTTACTAGTGTTGAATTTTAAGATTAAAGTTAAAAGTTTTGTTTGTTTAATATCGTCTAACACTTATTTAACTTTATAGTTACGGAAATATAATACTGAGTTGGGAGTATACTATGACAAGTCCTGGTGAGATCTGCTTCCCACTCATGCCTAATGCTTGTGCTTCCCTCTCATGCCTAATGCTTGTGCTTCCCTCTCATGAGAGTGGGACTGAGATAAGACACTTGCTGATAGTTAGGAGAGACGTGTTCTAGTTGGTGTGTTAGTGTCCATAGCAGTCTGTCTCTGCAGCCTCAGGAATGGTATTGCATTGGGAAAGATGAAACTCCTGGAAGAAGTGGAACCTGTGATTGATGGTGGAGGAATAGAAACTTATGTGAAGAAAGATCTGGGTCTGAGGTAAGGAAGAAAACTCAGGAATTGCTGAGAATGGGAAGAGAACAGTGGGAGAAGTTGGAATAGTTTTAGGAACTCAATAATGGCATGTTCTGTGGTATGGAGACAAATGTAAAGAAGAGAGACACGGTAAATAAAGGCTTAATAGATGAGTCTATTGTGGAAGTTTTTACCTTGTATTACAGCTGCAGGTAACTCAGACAAGCTGTATCTGAATTCTATGGACTGTCATAAAATTCAGCTTTGCAATTAGGAGAAAATAACTAAGTAAGAGTTCTCAGTTCTAGTCATATGACAGTGAAATTCAGGTAACTGAATATGCAGTTATCAGTAAAAACAGATATGCTGGAATACCTTTAGGTCTTCACTTTATAAGATAGCCCTGTCCTGTTTGTGAGAGAATTTCAAATAGATGGTTCTGTTGAGGTGTTTTAATGTTCATCTACATTAAGTGAGACCTTTCTTTAAATATACTTCTAAACAGGCAGAAATCCCAACTAGTGAGGGATTAGTGAACCTAAGCCTTTTGTCCTCTACAGTGTAAACAAATTAGTTCTACCTGTTACAGTTCAGTGCTCCTGCATGGCCCATTTTCAGAGGCTTGTAACATTAGTAGAGGCATTGCTGTGCAAACAAGCTGTGCTGTGGGCTTGGAGAGCTGTGCTCTCGGCTGGGCAAAGAACTGCCTGGATTGCTGGGCCCAGGGAGTGGTGGTGGATGGAGCTGCATCCTGCTCGGGCCGCTCACCAGTGGTGTCCCCCAGGGATTGGTGTGGGGCTCAGTCCTGTCTAACCTCTTTATCAATGATCTGGTTAAGAGGACTGAGGGCTCCCTCAGTTTGCAGATGACATCAAGTTGTGCAGGAGTGTTGATCTGTTGGACGCAGGAAGGCTCTGCAGAGGGATCTGGACAGGCCGGATCAATGGGCTGAGGCCGATGGTGTGAGGTTCAACAAGGCCAAGTGCCAGGGCCTGTTCTTGAGTCACAACAGCCCCAGGCAGTGTTACAGGCTGGGGGAGGAGTGGCTGGAAAACTGCCCAGTGGAAAAGGATCTGGGGGTGCTCTTTGACAGCAGCTGAACAGGAGCCAGCAGTGCCCAGGTGGCCAAGAGGGCCAATGGCATCCTGGCCTGTATCAAGAATAGCATGTCTGGCAGGACCAGGGTAGTGACTGTCCCTCTGTACTGGGCACTGGTGAGGCCACACCTCAAGTGCCGTGTCCAGTTCTGGGCCCCTCACTGCAAGAAAGTCATTGAGGGGCTGGAGCGTGTCCAGAGAATGGCAACAGAGCTGGTGAGGGGTCTGGAGCACAAGTCCTGTGAGGAGCAGCTGAGGGAGCTGGGGGTGTTTAGCCTGGAGAAAAGGAGGCTCAGGGGAGCCTCCTCAGGGAACCTCATTGCTCTCTACAACTGCCTGAAGAGAGATTGTAGCCAGGTGGAGGTCAGCTTCCTCTCCCAAGTAACAAGAGAGGACAAGAGGAAACAGCCTCAGGTTGTGCCAGGGGAGGTTTAGATAGGATATTAGGAAGCATTTCTGCTCTGAAACAGTGTCAAGCATTGGAACAGGCTGTCCAGGGAACTGGTGGTGTTACCATCCCTGGGATTATTTAAAAGCTGTGTGGATGTGGCACTTAGGGACATGGTTGAGTGGTGGACTTGGCAGTGCTGGGTTAACAGTTGAACTCTATGATCTTAAGGGTGTTTTCCAACCTAAAGAATTCTGTGGGTCTATTCTAGTGCTGGTCACAGGTTTTGTGTGCCATTGAAGGGGTGCCCAGTTTAAACCATGTGACTGAAGTTCCTTTAGATGTTCTAACTTTTTCCTGCATGCCAAGGACAGTATTTAAAAAGGCATTTCAGGGTTTTAAAGTAGTTTATGGGAGCAGTAAGAATGGTGAAATTTTATGTCAAATTTTCATGAGCCTTCCTGGTGCCAGTGGTGAGGCAGTGAATCCTGGCTGCAATGGTGGCTAGTGGGAAGAAGCAGAGAATTTGGGAAGTGTGTGTTAATGCTTCCCATGAATATTCCCAGTATCCAGTGATTCATGATTCAGATGCTTACTGAGTAAGAAGTGGTATCTATTTTTACTGATATTGAAGGGGGCTTCTTTTTTTATAGGAACAATCTTACAGTAATTTTGGTAGCTTACAAATTTATTGCAAAAACAAGACTTGGGCCAAACTTGTCTGTAGTTGAGCAAGTTGCCTTTGCAGGTGGAAGAAGCAGCTTCTCACCTCTCGCAAAATGTAGAGCTGGATATTAGTTGAAATTCTACCAAGCACGGTGTAACAGGACAAGCTTCAGCACTTGAAGAGGAAAGCTTCATCTCAATTTAAGAAGCAAGCATTAGATTGTGTGGCAAATGTGTTCTTCAAAACAGCTACATTTAATGTCTAACCATACTTCTGAATTCATCTAGCTTAAATTTCCAATATAGATGTAACATAGTAGCTTACCTTTTTTGATCAGACTGCATGACTTCACGAAGAACTCAAAGTGAATGTAAAAATACCTGAAAGCAGGTATTTCATGTCCCCACCTCCTCTAGACATTTGTCTGCTCCTTTGTCTTCTCCATCTTCTAATGATACATTACTGGACAACACTACCTGCCTGGTCTTGCTCAGTCTTTCTGCATCTTCTGAGCAAAGAGTGGGTGGTGTGATGGACTAAAGCTCTTACGGACTCAGTTTCCTGTAAAGACATGACACCATTTAACACTAAAAAATGAATTTCAAGTATCAAGGACTGATTCACTGTTTGGATAATTCATCTTGTGAATCAAACCTTCCCATTGACTGTAGAAATACTGATGGGTTTGCAGGCTAAACTATTGAATTGAATCATAAATGCTATACTTTAAAAAAAAATTGAGTTACATCTAGTGTTCAAATATTGCATGAAATTCTGTTTATGCCATTACTGTTAAAATACCGTTGGAGGTCATTGTATGCTTTTCTGTTGTGTTTTTGGTAAGGTATCCCCACACAGCAGTTGTCTAGGGTTTTTTGATGGTTTTTGTTGGGTTCATTTTTTCAGTTTCCAAGTATCCTGTTGCCCTATTAGTTGGAAAGAATCTAAATTACTAACATGTAGAACCTGAAAAGCTTACTGTCAAGTTGGCTTACTTTGGAAGGCACAGACAAGCTTTACCTCCACTTAGAAATGGAGTTAGGCACTGCTTGTATATTCCAAGGTAGGATTTAAATGTCATAGCTTGCATTACTTTATAACATTGAAAAATTTCATGAGTAAAGGCATACTTAGGCACCCTATCCTTGCTGATCTGGGGCAGGGGAGCACCAAGTGTTTGATGCCCTCCCAAAAGCTGGCCATCTGGACCTTGTCTGAATGTGTTTTGTAGTCTCCAGCAACACCTGCTGGACAAAATTGTTAACTGTGCACTGAATTTTTGTCTTTGAAGTGTTTGTGTGCTGGTGTGACACTCGACCCTGGTTGTTAAAAAGTATTATCTTGTTCTGCAGCAGTGACTGAGCATTCTTGCCAGCAGTAGCTCAGGTAAGTGTCTTTTACTTTGTTCATCCCCACTCACCCTTTAGGCTGTGGAGGCTTAGAAAAGGCACCCTCATGATGTGTCCTTATATGTGGTTTGGTATGTAAGGTATCCACATGTTTAATAAACCTCTGTGTGTGAGACCTACAAATATCCCTGCTATAGCTGGGCTTGAGGACCCGGGTCTAAAGACAGCCAGCAAGAGTCAAATCAGGGCTGTGCCCTGCTGAGCCCTCCCTTCCTCCAGTGAAGCCTGGAAACCCTCTGAGGGAGCTCTGCTGAGCCGACCGAAGGTTCTCAGCTCCAGAAACGTGGCACAGAGAAAGCAGGAGGAAACTGGGCAGGACAGCACTCAGGAAACAGAGGTCCCGCTTCTGTCTGAACAGTTGGAACTGGATGAAGATTCTATCTTCCCAAAGTATAATGGGATTGGGCTAGGGGAAAGGGAGGTGCCCCGAGGAGAGAATATTGCTGTGCCTAATTAAACAGGAAGCAATTTATTATTGTTTAACATGTTGCTCAGAGATCTGAGGTTGTACACGCCTAAAATTGAACTTGAGATTCTGGATAGTCTTGAAAAATCTGAAGCATTGGTTTCAAAGATCTTCCTTTTGCCGGTTGTTTGACTCCCTTATAATACACAGGATGAGCATTCAGCCTGACATCTGAATTATCATGCTGGTCTAAACTGATTTCTGTTTGACTCAAGATGAAAGCAGACTAAGTGGCCTGACTCTGATTAATGATCTTCTGTATATCCCTAGGGTTGCTGCCAGACAAGTGGGCTAATGGACATAAAACCTGCTGCTGTTACTGAATTTACGCACAGGAAGATTCTGTGTGTTCAGCCTGCATCCTGATGGAGAAGATCTTGTTCATCTATTGATTTACAGACAGCAGAAGGCACCACTAATGAAAGTATTTTAGGCAGGTGTTTTGCAGGATAGGGATGGGGGGACAGGAGAAACACCTGCTATTCCCAACCTTTAGTAGTCTCACCAACCTTAGATGATGTTTCTGCCTCTGCAGCTCTTTCCTCTTGCCTCTCTTCACCCTCATCTATGCAGGTGTGAAGATGTTCAGGGCAGAATATCCTCATATATTTGATCCATGCCTCAGCACATGGGATTTTAAACAACTTTTGATCTTGTAGACATTGAGTCAAGGCTAGATTGATGGGCCAAGGCCACTGTATAAGGTTCAACAAGGTGAAGTGACAGGTCCTGCTCTTGGGTCACAACAACCCCAGGCAGCGCCACAGGCTGTGGGCAGAGTGGCTGGAAAGCTGCTGAGTAGAGCAGGACTTGGGGGTGCTGGTCAACAGTGGCTGAACACGAGCCAGAGTGTGCCCAGGTGGCCGAGAAGGCCAATGGCATCCTGGCTTGGGTCATAGTATGGTCAGCAGGACCAAGGCAGTGACTGTCCCTCTGTACTGGGCACTGGTGAGGCCACACCTCAAGTGCTGTGTCCAGTCCTATGAGGAGCAGCTGAGGGAGCTGGGGGTCTTCAGCCTGGAGAAAAGGAGGCTTAGGGGAGACCTTACTGCTCTCTATAACTGCTTAAAAGGAGGCTGTAGCCAGGTGGGGGTCAGTCTCTTCTCCCAGGTAACAGTGGTAGGACAAGAAGACATGGCCTTAAGCTGCTCCAGGAGAGGTTTAGATGGGACATTAGGGAAAATTTCTTCACTGAATAGGTTGTTAGGCATTGGAACAGGCTGCCTAGGGAAGTGGTGGAACCACCGTCTCTGGAAGTCAAAAAACATGTGGATGTGGCTCTGAGGGGAATGGTTTAGTGGTGAACATGGCAGTGCTGGGTTAACAGGGAGCCCAGTGATACTGGAGGTCTTTTCCAACCTTAAAGATTCTCTGATTCTGTCTTCCATATTAACCCTGCTTAAATGGCTTTTTCCATTGGCTATTTCTCTTTCCAGTTTCCATCCCAAAAGATTGTATCAGATGGTTACTGCAGCACACATGGGATTGAATTTCCTCTTCCTCTCTGCAGGTAAGGTGTCTGTGGTATTCTGTTCCATGGCAAGTTCTATAACTTGGTGAGAAATACCTTATCAGCTGAAAGCATAGCGTAAGATGTGTGTTACCAGGGAAGAACTGAAAGGTAACCTAATGTTTTACCCCTTCATTACGTTTGTTTTCTTAAGTTCAAATAAAAATGCATGCGTTGTGCACATGTGTATAAATAATAGAAAAGCATAGGGAAATAAGTGTGCCTTGCTGCAATCCCTTTAACGATTGCTCTGGAAATCTTAGAAGTGAATGGAAAATTCACTCCCTTCCTTTTTGTTTTTTCTTTTTAGGAGAGACTGAACTGCCATTCTGATTCAGCATCTAATGCTGCTTCTTGTTTCACCTAAAACTACGGAAGTATTTTAAAAGAACAGAAAAAAAAATTCCTCAGATGGCTTGAGGATTGGGTCATGCTATAACGTCAAATATACTTACTGCTTTTTACGCTCTCCCCCAGTGTTCCCTTGAGATGTTTCATGGCAGGACTAGTCTATTCAGCAACTGATACATTGACAATAAACACTAGCATTTGCTTCAGTTTTATTTTCTCCTGAAACATCGCTGTGAAGTGGCAGATACTGGAAACACAGTTTGCTGCAAACTTGGCTTAATGGTCTTCAGTTTCTGTTTGCTTCCATTTGGTTTTCCTGTGGAGGATGAAAGTGACTGGTCTAGCCAAGGTTGGGAAGATTTTCCCTGGGCTAACAATGAGCAGAAAACTGAGTTACTGAAGTGCCGGAATTCTTTCCTTGATGTCAGTTTAACTGACTCAGTGGCAGAAAACAAAATTAGTAACGGTTCAAGTGCGTAATCTTTCCTCCGGTTAGAACTTCCCTAACAAATACTTATTATTTGCCTAACAAGGAGTAATTAAGCTCCTGCAAAGAGGACCAAGAGAAAAGTGATTGACCCCTTAAGGCTGAGCCCCAGCAGGGTCTAACTAAAGCTCCTTCCTGAAACTGTGAGTCACTCTGTGAGACCGAGCCAGTTTTCCCTCCCTTCAGTCATGTTTTTAACTGTGGTGAGGAAACAAAGTTAGAATAAGCACAGATTTAAAATAAAGTTGCTGATATCTCAGACAACTTTCAGGAAAAGCAGAAGTATGTGATGTTGCATCAGAACTTGCTTTTGTACCACGCAAGCAATTTAGGGTTTATGTAGCGCTATGAAGGGTTTCTTGGTTAAGTGTGGTTGCTGTTAATTAATGTTTAACGGATTACATGTCAATCTTATCTTCAAAGGTTCAGAATGTAAAGTCTTTGATAAGCAAAGATCCAGACTAGCATATCAAAATAGAAGGGTTGCTTAAAATAACGCACACTTTGGGTGTGGATGCAGTTAGTCCTGTAATTTTGTTAAAGCTATTTTGGTAAGCATAAAAAACAAAGGTTTCGTTCCACAGCAAGTTTGTCTGCATATGAACTTCACTTTAACTGCTTTTGCTCCGTTAGTTCAATCCTATAAAAACAATTTTAAATATAACTATGACTATATCAAATCATGTACTAGGTTTATGCATGACTTGTAAGTATCCTTTTGATTAACCTATCAAGTGCTGGAGCAGCTGAGACTTGTATAAACCACTCATTTTAGTGAAACATTTAAGCATGGACTGCTAACCTAGTGACCTGAATGGGATTATTTATTATTGAGTGGAAAACAAATCCTGTTCTGCCAAAGGATTTTAGCATGTAATTTAAATCAGGAATTACAGAAGCCAGCAAAAAGAATGAAGAGAAAATGAAAGGCAGCACACCAGATTTCAGTGGGAGTTTTTTGTGGAAGTTTTTTTTTTGGTTGGTTGGGTTTTTTGTTGTTGGTTGGTTGGTTCTCACATGTGTGGGTGTGGTGGGGTTTTGTTGTTTTCTACAATTTGTGGGGCATTTTGTTTTGATTTCATTTTTCCACTCCATTGTTTTTACCAAAAATTCAAACTGCCAAAAAAAAATTACTGAACTCTGTTCAAAGCAGAGATTAAGTCTCTGTCATTGAAGATTCATGTGTGAACTACATTAATTGCTTTCCTTCAGTGACTTTTCACAGAATCTAACTGTATTTTAATGCACTTTAATAAGGGTGTTCTGTTTTTACTGGTGACCTTGTGAGTGCTCAGCTACCAAATTATATAAAAGCTGTCTCTTTCCATCTTAAGTGGAATAGCTGTGTTCAAATTGGAGAAATGCTAATGTATGTTAAGATGGCAGATGTTTCTGGTAATAGTAACAGCTATAATGTTAGCAAATCAGATTCATAAGGAAATTTAATCCAAATAATTTCTGATGCTAATCATATAGTTCACACAATCCATCTTGAGGAAAGAGCATAAATGTTTGTGGATTGCGAAGTCTTGAATAAATGATGGAGAAAGAGGTTAAGAAAAAAGAGGGAAGAAAAGGCTGTTAGGATGCGCTCAGTGAATGAGGCAGGTTGTGTTTGACAACTGACTGTGCTACTGGGAGACTCTGACATCTCTGCTAGAGAAGACACTAAAGAATGAAAACTACCAGAAATTTGTGGATGGTTTTAGACTCCAATTCACCACATACAGAAAACCAATCATATGAATTATCATTCATGAGAATTACAAGGACTTCCTACAGTGGACTTTGCTGTCTGCTCATCTGCCCCGGTCCTGGCCAGAAGCCCGTTGTACCTGGAGGATCAGTGATCCATGTAAGTTAGGCCTGTGCCTTCCCAGCTTGTGCTGAGCTGTGCTGTCTGTCCAGCCTGGCCTCCAGGCCCACGGGGGACAAATTTCCCTGATTTCCCTGTGGCTGATTGTCCCACAGGATTTTTTGGGCAGCTCCTACATGGTACCTGCGATTACAGCCCTGTGTGCCCTGCACTTCACCTGAAAACGGCAGCAAGGGGTTCTGGTGTGAACATCCTTTATGTTTGGCAATAGAAACAACGCATAGAGTCGTTTCCTTCTACGAAAATCCTGTAATAGCTGGAATGACCAAAATGGTGTAAATTTTCCATGGGCAGGATCTGCATGATGTGCTGCACCTGGTGAATGCTGCACAGCCCAGGCTTCCTGAAGGAATGCAAGGTTGTCTACACTGTTCTCTCCATTATAATGTTGGCTGCAATAAATGGTATTTTAAGTGATACTTTAGAATATGAGTGCCTTTCTTGCTGGAATCGCAATAAACCAGCACCACCTGGTACAAAACAGTCGTCAAACTGTACCTGCCAGAACTATTTGACTTGGAGTGCTATTTTTGTTCTGATGATGCAATTGACTGAAGACTAAAATTGGGCAAAAGTTCATTTTTTTCCCCCTCTTGTTTATTATGTGTCTTGAGTTTGGGCTCTTAATGGTTCTGTGTGAAATCTGTGAAAATAAAACCTTAATGTGATCATAGGCTGTGTTCTGTGAATGACAGTCACCTGCAGTGTTCAAAGCAATGTACGTGGGTTCGACACTTACAGACAGACAGAAAAGTGGGAGCTTTTCTATCAGTTGCTGGAAATTGTGCATGCAAGAGTCTTATTTCTCAGCCTTTGTCAGTCAGTCAGTGCTAGAGTGTTTTGCACCTTCTTATCCTAAGACCATGCCCATCATCCCTCACTTCTTCTCACTCATTGTCCTTTTCTGCAAAATAATCTCACAGAGATGCTCTCAGTGGGTGGCTCATATTTGGGCCTAGGGCTTCGGTGCATTTGGGGTTTGGATCCTGGCTGTGTTGCTGACATGATTTATGGTATTTGCTGTCCAGATTGAAATGCTGAAGACATCCACCAAGTTGTGCAAAAAAGGCCATTCCATCCTTCCACTCCCCAGCGCAGGTCTGAAGAGGTATTTTTGGCTAAGTAGACCAACCAACACACCACTTAGCCAAAAAAATTAGGGACTCCATACATGGAAAAAAAAAGACCACTGAGATCACAGCACATACATCATAAATAATAATTTGCTTTTCCTACAACATGCAGAAGAAATGATGCATAAATTTATTTTGTTTTATTAATCTCAGCTGAAGTCCTTTCACAGCTGGTGCCCTCACCAGTGCTTATTCCCAACCCACAGCATTAAAGAGGACTTAACACAAAAAAACTACCCCAAACACCCAACAACTCTCAAAGAAACTTCCAACAACACAACTCCTTCCTCTTGATCATGTTTTGTCTGGCTTCTGCTCTGGAAGCAGTGGAGAAGGAGGTTTTTTTAGCTCTCCCCCCGCATTGGGACTGCACTGCACTCTCTCCAGCTGTGTGCAGCCTTTCTTCCAAGCTGCTTTTGGGGCAGAAAAATTCCAAGAGGAAAGCTGCTCTCCTCAGTGTGAGGTATATCCTGCTGGGAACATGGGACCTGAGACTTTCATAAATTCCCTTCACAGACTCAGCTGTATTCCAGTTCTTCAAAAACCCACAATTTTCTGGAGGGAATTATTTGGAAAGATAGAAAAGTATCAGGCTCATTGATATACTCACGACAGCTTTCATTACAATGTAGTACTTGTTTTATCTATCTAGCAGCACATCACAATGACAAGACTGTTTTATTTACTATCTCAACTGAGGTGAAAACCCTGAACAGCGTTTTAACTGTACTGAAGAGCAGTAAGGTGGCAAATGTTAATTTACTCATCCCCGTTACAGCGAGCCATCAGAAATAAACTGAAAAGGAGAAAATCCAACACGCACTTTCCATTTAACCGCGCGCATTTCCTAATAGGAAAAAAAGGCAGACCTGCGACAGGAGAGAAAGCTTTGGAAGGCCGGAGAAGGAGAGCCTGAGGAGCAGGGTGTTCCCGCCCGAGCGGCGCTGAGGGGGCGCGGGGCCGACCCCGGGCTCCGCTGCCGCCGGGGCGGGACGCGGCTGCCGGGGCGGCGCCAGCGGGG